>SEYY01023645.1:5000-20000 GCA_009176605.1 Armadillidium nasatum
ATCACGAGAAAAAGAAACACCAAGAATATTAAGAACAGATGAAGGTTTGAGTTGTGTGTTTTCGAAGAAGATATCATAGTTGTGTGGAAGATTGTGTCGAGTGGAGAGATGGAGGAACTGAGTTTTTGAGGCATTGAAAACAACCATGTTTTCTCTGCCCCAATTGGAAATACGTAAAAGATCAGAGGTTAGCTGCTCCAAGGCTAATAACTGTTGTTTGGGTGGACGTTTTCAAACTGAAGGAATAATGAAGGGTGGAGTCATCAGCATAGGAGTGGATAGGAGATGAAGTAATAGAGAGATCATTAATGAAAAGTAGAAAAAGTGTTGGGGATAGAACAGAACCCTGAGGAACACCAATGTTAATAGGTTTAAAGGAAGAACGATGGCCATCTACAACAGCTGCTATAGAACGACCGGAAAGGAAATTAGAGAGAAGATCACAGAGGAAAAGATAGATACCGAAAGAGGGGAGTTTTGAAATCAAAGCTTTGTGCCATACCCTATCGAAGGTCTAGCGCGACAGCAAAGGATTCACCAAAATGCCGAAGAGCGGAGGAGCAAGAGTCAGAGAGAAGGGAAAGAAGATCACCAGTAGAGCGCTTCTTACGAAACCCATACTGGCGATCAGAGATAAGATTAGAAGAATTGAGATGTTTCCAAATCTTCCTGTTAAGGAAAGATTTGAAAACTTTAGAGAGAACGGAGGTCAAAGAAATGGGACGGTATTTGGAGGGCTGGAGAGGGATCCCCCTTCTTCGGCACAGTGAATGAGCGCACGTTTCCAGCAAGAAGGGAAGGTTGAAGTAGAAAGGCAAAAGACGAAATAGTTTACCAAGGCAGGGTGCAAGCTCGGAAGCACAAGTTTTGAGAACCACAGGAGGAATACCATCAGGACCGTACGCCTTCTTAGTATTAAGCTCAGAGAGAGCAGAAATGACATCTTTAGAAGAAATTCTAATTTTAGGCATAAATGAGTTGGAGGGGGTTGAAGGAGGAGGAATAGCTCCGGAATCGTCTAAGGTAGAATCAGAGGCAAAATTTTGAGCAAAGAGTTCAGCTTTAGAAGAAGGTAAAACAGCAGTTGTGCCGTCGGAAGATATTAAAGGAGGGAAAGAGGAAGAAGCAAAGTTAGAGTTGACATTTTTTGCAAAATGCCAGAAAGAGTGTGAGGAAGAGGAACCAGAGAATTTTTTACGGAGAAAGAGTTTTTGGTGTTACGAAGGATAGATTTTGCACGATTCCGGAATGAAAATAAGTTGCATGAGTTTCTGGAGTTTGAGACGACGGTAATCCCTGAAGGCAGCATCCCTGCGGCGGATAGCGTGAGAACAAGTAGAGTTAAACCAAGGTTTGTTAGGTTTAGTAGAAGGGAAAGAATATGGAATGTACGCCTCCATGCCAGAGAGAATCACCTCAGTTATGCGCTCTGCACACTCCGAGGGACCCCTCCCACGAAAGCAATAATCATTCCATGGGAAATCAAAGAAGTACGAACCGCAAGTCAGACCAGTTGCGGCATCGAAATGCCACAAACGTTTCCTTTCTAGAAGGGGGTCTTTCTGCGGAAGACTTGAAGAGATAGAAGAAAGAACGGAGATAAGAAGGTGATCGGAGGAACCCAAAGGAGGAAAGAGTTTAACAGTATAAGGAGAAGGATTAAAAGTTAGAAAAAGATCTAGAATGTTGGGTTCATCTCAAGACGATCAGGAATACGAGTAGGGAGCTGCACCAACTGCTCAAGGTCATTTTGGATAGCGAAATGGAAGGCACGTTCACCAGCTGTATCATGAACTAGAAGAAAGCCATTGGCGGTGGTGAACATTGAAATCACCTAATATGATGATTTCAGAGAAAGGAGAAGAAGAAAGAATGTGCTCTATTTTGGAGTTTAAATAGTCGAAGAATTTTAGGATAGTCAGTAGAATTAGGAGATAAATAACGAACAAATGAATTTAGCGTAGAGTGGCAAGAGAGCTAAGCCATAAGGTGGAAAATTCGAAGACTCCAAATTAGAGACACGAAACAAACATTGTTGCGCAGTATGCACAGCAACCGCCTTTGGCTGAAAATTGAGGATAGAGACAGTAGGAGGAAACAGAATAGGGTTTGCTGTCGGAAAGCTCAAACATCTGAGTTTCGGTCAAGAATAAGAGGTGAGGTCTAGAAGAAGAGAGGTGATGTTCAACAAAGTGGAAATTGGAATGAAGACCGCGAATCCTGCAGATTAATGAAAAAAAATAGACCGTGCATACGGATCAGCCGGCTGCAAATTCCTGGTGGCACCAACCCCATCACCGGAGGCCACTAACTCCCAAGTGGTGATGGGGGAAGGGGTGGATGAGGGGCTATCTTTGGAATATATATATATATATATATATATATATATATATATATATATATATATATATATATATATATATATATATATATATATATATAATATATATATATATATATAATTATATATATATATATATATATATATATATATATATATATATATATATATATATATATATATATATAATATACTATTATTATAAATTATATATTATTAAATATATAATATGATCTTATATTATATATATATATATAATATATATATTATATATATATATATATATATATATATATATATATATATATATATATATATATATATATATATATATATATATATATATATATATATATATATATATATATATATATGCAGTGTTATATAAAATTGGCTATAACACGTTTCATTATTAAACATTATCCGCAAATATCCCACATTCAAAATTTAAATTTATTCAATAACGGAGTCTAGTTGAAAATTTAGATTAACGATAAGACACAATACGAAATGGTACATTTGTGACAGGCTTTCGGTAAGTCTTTTTTGTCACACGGAGTTACCAATGTCACACAGGTACTCAAGTCCTATATCTTATCAGGCAAACATTTTCTGTGATATTTACTCTTAAACTAAATTATTGGGACCTATGACGTATCACCAAATATCTGTGTCCCGTTTTCTTTACGCTGCAAGCTTCAGTACGTCACACACTTAATCGTCAATTTCTCGAAATTAACTCGAGTTCCCACATTCTAATATTAATATCTCAGAAATCTTAGTCGGTGTCGAGATAGAGCTTTTGATAAAAGATGCAGACCCCAATGCGGTGGAACACTTTTGTAAAAAGGAAATTCTAAGTCCTTTATATTTAAAGCTATTAAAGGCAGACATGCATACCAAGGTGGTTTTTCGTACTTTCTAGGCATCCGAAAGAAAAAGTCAACTTAAGAGACCGATATCTCCTCAACCATAGCATATAGAGGAATGTCTTCGAGGGCTTCAAAGTACTAAAAGACAAGTTCAGTTCAGTTCAGGTATTAAATATATTTGCTCTGTCTCTCGTAGTTTAGAATTTATTAAAAATCACAATCTGATTTTTAAAAAAATCTGGAGTCTCATATCTCTACGACGTGCCATTAAAGAATTATAAGTCGTTAAAAGAGACCAAAGGAGCGTGTGGTGACTTAACTTATGGCACAACGTGTCGTATTATAGACTGATTGTGCCATAAAAATTGTGTCCGTTTGCCAGATTGCAAAACTTGACTATTTCATATTCTGTAGCTTATTTAAACCGAACAAAAGTAGTTAGAGAGTAAGATAATATATAATTCAACGGCCAATGGAACGTTCTATTCTCATTTCAAATTTCAATAGTTTAACCATTGCGAAATAAAAGATATTATTGATCTACTTAGAAGGTATTATTTTCGGACATTTTTTAAAATTTCCTTTAACTAATTTAACATCAAATATAGAGAAAGGCCGTATTCTTGGTACATCTCCCACATTCAAGTCCCGTGACTGTAATATTTAGTATATGATTATATAGCATACATTAATTATTAATATATAATCACATGAAATATTACGTTTCGTATTATTATTATTATATACGCACACAATGCTTAAACACTCATTTGTCCTTGCAAGGAATTTTAGAATGATCCTAAATCTTATTTCTCCCTCTTTCTCAACTCCCAGGGAAAGCTATTATTCCCCCCCCCCACAAAAAAAAAAAAATATTCGTCTTCGTCGTTGTAGCAGGAATGGAAAAACCGTATCCAACAAGCACCAGCATGTACGGAAATGTGCTTTGAATGGCAGAGACAAGAAGAACGTTGCCTAGGGTTGTGATAAAAAATCAGAAGCCTACTGCTCCTAAGATAGCTGCCAAGCTAATACCGTGTTCACAAATCTAATTAGCTCCAAAACAGTACGAGTGAACTGCACAAACATTGTTTGTATGGACGATCCGCCGTTCGAAAACCACTCGTCAAATACTCAAAACGCTAAATAGAGGAGACAATGATATAAATTGCATCAACACTGGACTATGGAGCAATTGAAGATTATTTTGGTCATATGAGTCGAACTTTATACTCTTCCCGATCTCTGGTCGAGTGTATGTCTGGAGAACGACGGGACAAGCTTAAAAATGCAGGGTGCTTGCATCCAACAGTGAAACATGGTAGGGGTTAGGGCATTCAGCTCAATGAGGTCAACCTGATGAAAGTTATATAAATATAATTTAATACTTTTTAATTATTTTTCACCATTCACTGGTCTGGGAGTGTGGGAGGCTTCAGTTTCTGTATACATATGTTTATATGAAAAGAATTTCTATGCAGTAGGCACAAATGTAGAATGCGTACTATTTAGTGACACCGACAATATTGCTATTTAGCCCTTCATATATATATATATATATATATATATATATATATATATATATATATATATATATATATATATATATATATATATATATATATATATATATATATATATATATATATATATATATATATATATATATATATATATAGAGGTGGGCATAAGCGCAAAAGCGCAATTTGCGCTTTTGCGCTTTGCGCGAAAATTCGAAAATGTGCGCTTTTGCATTTTGCGCTTAACAACTTTTTTAAGAGCGCAAAAGAGCAAATTTACGCTTTAAATAAAAAATTTGCGCTTTTGCGGAAGTTTTTTGAAATTAGCGCTTACCAATTTGCGTTCTTCTTAAAAAAACAATATTGGGCTTATATTTCAGTTTCTTATTTAATCAGCCAAATTTTATTACTCTCTCTGCTAATTAAAAGACAATACTTTAACTATGAATGCCGATATATAAAAAAAATATTGATATTTAAAAATATCAAATTGTCCTCGATAATAAATATATATATATATATATATATATATATATATATATATATATATATATATATATATATATATATATATATATATTATATATATATATATATATATATATATATATATATATATATATATATATATATATATATATATATATATATATATATATATATATATATATATATATATATATATATATATATATATATATATATATATATTATATATTATGGTTTTATTTTTGTTTATTTTATTAGAAAGTTTATTAATTAAAAGGCAATTTCACTATAGATTTTTCGTTGCTGATATATATATATATATATATATATATATATATATATATATATATATATATATATATATATATATATATATATATATATATAATAATTATATAAAAATAGTTATTATTATTATTATTATTATTATTATTATTATTATTATTATTATTATAGCCAAATATACTAAGTTTACTGATTACTTGTGATTATCGATTATTCCTTTTTAGTATTTTTGTGTTTAAATTGAAATAAAACAGATATGGATAAGTACTTAACGGAAAAAAGAATTGCAAACCATGAAAGTCGTCGAAGTACAACTCCTGAAATTGAGTGTGATGCTGCTGGTACTTCCCATGAAAAAAGCAGCCAAGATGACATGGAGCACCCATGGCCCCATCTTATCAAGTACTATGGGTCTGTCAAGACCAAGAAGGAGTATACTGAGGGCAATAGAGTCTTGTGCAAGGGAAAGATTGAATGCTCCCAATGTAAAAAAAAACCTTGAGCTTTGACTCTAAATCAACACATAGCTTGAAATCGCACTACTTGTTTGGAAGTAACTTTCACCGATACTTTTTACTTGAATTTAATTTCTTTTTAATTTTAAAATTCAACCTTTAAATATTTCACATATTTTATTTACATGACTAGTGAATTTAGTTTTGTAACTTTATTTAGAAACATCGTTATTTGCACAAGGAACTTTGTGCTGCAATTGAAGGAGGGTCAAAGCGGGGTCGCAGCTGCTCAACAGACAATGAGACATCCAGCAAAAAGCGTCAGACCACCATTCTCCAGTCTATGTCTAATATATTCAAACAGAAAAGAGCTCTTGAGTTGCTTTACAAGTAAGTGTTTTATTTTAAGTACAAGTTAACTATAAGTGGTGTCACAACTAACAAACTAAAAAAAATAACAGAATACAGTCCATACGAAAATTTTCGAATTTGAAATACCAAGTTTCATTTGTCATTGATATCTTTTCTCATCTGAAAATATTTTTTGCTTTTAGATTTTTGCTACATGACATTTTGCCTATTCACATTGTGGAGTCTGAGTTCTTTGCCGAGTTCCTGTCCAACCTGAACTCTGATTTCCACCTCCCCTCCAGAAGAAAAGTAATGAGAGATCTTGATGTCATATGTAAAATAGGGAAGGCTGACTTAACCAACATTCTCAGGGAAGTCAGTTATGTGGCCACAACTGCAGATAGCTGGACTGGACACAACAGGAGTTTTCTGGGCATGACAGTTCACTGGATTAATGCGAATACTTTAAAGAAAAAGAAGGTTGTTTTTGCCTGTAGAGAGTTATCTGTGTCTCAGACCAGCACATTCCTAGCCAATAATATCACAGATATCCATCGACAATTTGTCATTCAGCATAAGGTAAGTAAAAATCAATATGAAATAATAACGTAATACTGAAAAAATGTATAACTATAAATTAATAAGGAAACTACTAAATTAAAAAAAATTATCTTCAGGTTGTCTTCATTACAACAGATAACGGTGCAAATTTCTGTGCAGCCTTTCTGGTGGATGCTCATGCAGAAACGGGTGACGAAGAGGAAGAAGAGCAGGTACTGATTCCAGATATAGTGGTTATGCCTGAAGAGATGGAGCAAATTAGTGACCCAGAGGTTCTGCTGACAAAACCTCTCCACCTAGAAAATCTGCTTGAACAACATGATGCCCCTATCCTACCTAAACATCGCCGTTGCATTTCCCACACATTTAAATATCTTGGCTACTAGGGATGTTTCGAACGTTCCTCGCTGGTCCTCTGGTGACAAGGATCCATTTAATGAGACACTTGCCAAAGCACAGGCATTGTGGAATGCTCAAAACAGGAAAACTACAACTTCTGCGAGAATCAAGAAGGAGTTGGGAACAAAATTTATAACACCAAGTGTTACTCGCTGGAACTCCCTATACGATTCTATGAAAGACCTTCTTAAGAACCTTGATGGTAGCATGGCACAAATCAACAGCATTTGTATGGAAGAAAAGCCTTGTCTTCCAATATTTAATAAAACTGACAAGGAGGTAATTGCCGAGTACATCGAAATAATTACGCCTATTGCTGTTAGGCTGCATTTGTTGCAGGATAAGAAGAATGCGTACGTGGAGGTTCTCTTGCCTAACCTCTTCCTCCTCAAGGACAAACTCGTGGAATTGCAACGAGAGGTGAAAAAATTTAACCATGCCAAAAGCTTAGTCAACTACTTACTAAAGCAGCCAAAGCCAAACAAACGTAAAGAAAAGGGATTTGAACCGAGGTTCAGCAAGGATTTTTGATGATTGTGATTTGCTTATGCCAACAGCTCTACACCCTCACTTCAAACTCGGAGTGGTACATAGGTTAAATAAGGGGAATATCCAGCTGTCAAGACGAGGATATTGGAGGAAATAAAGTGTAATATTGCATCGAATTCTACTCCTCCACATCAAGGCACTGAAGGTAATGGGACTGAATCTGAAATGGACCCATTTAAGGTGAGCTATTTTTATAATTTAGAAGAAACTTTAAGCATCTCTTGTACTATATATATATATATATATATATATATATATATATATATATATATATATATATATATATATATATATATATATATATATATATATATATATATATATATATATATATATATATATATATATATATATATATATATATTATATATATATATATATATATATATATATATATATATATATATATATATATATATATATATATATATATATATATATATATATATATATATATATATATATATATATATATATATATATTATATATATATATATATATATATTATATATATATATATATATATATATATATATATATATATATATATATATATATATATATATATATATATATATATATATATATATATATATATATATATATATATATATATATATATATATATATATATATATATATATATATATATATATATATATATATATATATATATATATATATATATATATATATATATATATATATATATATATATATATATATATATATATATATATATATATATATATATATATATATATATATATATATATATATATATATATATATATATATATATATATATATATATATATATATATATATATATATATATATATATATATATATATATATATATATATATATATATATATAATAATAATATATAATTACATAATGTTCAAATGAAACTTAAAAAGATTTGAGTTCTTGATACAATTTCTAAATATTTCAGAAACTGAAGGCCCCATATATCCAGTAGACACCTCTGGAGGAGAAGTTGTGACAAACCTTGGATAACTGGGATGCAGTAAATGTTCACCACAATACCCCTCTCACTAGGAACCTTTTTCCGTGTGAATACCAAGAGGTCTGGGTGGAATTGTTTATGAAGTATAGTACCCCATTACCCAGCTCAGCGGCCATGGAGAGGTTGTTTAGTCAAGGCTGTGACATTCTTAGACCAAAGATTTCAGCCATGGCATTCAGCAATTTTGATAAATTTATTTTCATGAAAGTTAATATGACCCTTTTCAGAATGCAAGAGGAGAGGTACGAGGAGGAAGAGATCATAGATTGCTGAGTAAATAATAATAAATTCTTTCTCATTTTTGTTATATATTTGCATCTTTCAAATAAAATTTAAAAATAATTCATCTTTACATCCTAGCGCTCTATTTTTTTTTTTTTTCTCCAAAATTTGCGCTTTAAAAAGATTTTTTATTTGCGGGCATGTGCGCTTTTGCATTTGCGGACTAAGTTTTTCAAATTTGCTCTTGTGCGTTTGCGCTCTAAATTTTAAAATTTGCGCGCCCACCTCTGATATATATATATATATATATATATATATATATATATATATATATATATATATATATATATATATATATATATATATATATATATATATATATATATATATATATATATATATATATATATACCCATCATAATTACAACTTATTTCAGTTAAATCTTCTTTCCATAGAATATAAAATATTAATTACATTTTTTTTTCATCCAAAAATGAAGTTGAATTCTCCCTCCCTTAATTAAATACATTTTCAAGTACTCTAATTATGACTTTCTTAAATTCCAATATTTAATTAGAGATCATGTTTCATTTTTGGATCTCCAAGTTGAATTAGTATCATTTTCTCTTGAATTCTTTTGCATATTCAAATATATATATATATATATATATATATATATATATATATATATATATATATATATATATATATATATATATATATATATATATATATATATATATTATATATATAATATATATATACTTTCGATAACTGCTGATCGGGGAATCGAACCCGGGCCCAAAAGATGGAAGTCCGTCGTGCTAACCACTACTCCACTGATGGTTCAAAAGGAAATAATCCAGAACTTCTACTGACATTTCGTCTAGTGAAAAGTCCCTTCAATATTTCCCCGACCACAACTTGGGCGTAGCGTTAGCATGGGCCAGGTTCTGTCCTCGATATATACCGCAGTGCAGATGTTATGAAAGTTATGTTATGTTATGTTATGAAAGTATAAAAAATGATTCCACGGTTTATCACAGTGGCTATCAAAATTATAACATCTGCACTGCTGTATATATCGATGGACAGAACCTGGCCCATGCTGACGCTACGCCCAAGTTGTGGTCGGGGAAATATTGAAGGGACTTTTCACTAGACGAAATGTCAGTAGAAGTTCTGGATTATTTCCTTTTGAACCATCAGTGGAGTAGTGGTTAGCACGACGGACTTCCATCTTTTGGGCCCGGGTTCGATTCCCCGATCAGCAGTTATCGAAAGTATAAAAAATGATTCCACGGTTTATCACAGTGGCTATCAAAATTATATATATATATATATATATATATATATATATATATATATATATATATATATATATATATATATATATATATATATATATATATATATATATATATATATATATATATATATGAGTGTGTATGTGTCTAGTCCTGATGAAATCCTTCTTGAGAATCTTTAAATCTTTAGCTTAGGAGTTTAATCCTTGCCTTAGTAAACTGCTTTGCATATTCGTATCTGCCTTTCTAATTGGCCTTTTAATTTTTGCTTCAAGGTTGAGTTTTTTTGAATCATACATAAGAAATGGAATCTCCTTGTCAATCCTTTCTATCATATTATTGCTTTAACTTCTGTTTTTATTTTACATTTCAAATTTATCGTAAACAGAAAGGTTTAGAAACCTTTAAAATGGTTTTGTCTTATCTTACAAAGCTAGTTTGACATCGTAATGAACGTTCTAGTAGTGGTTTTTATTCATGTCTCTATAATTCTTGGGTCTCTACTTTTCAGCATTTTTTTAAAAATCTTTATTATGATGATAGTAATAGTAGAAGATCTTCGCTAGAGCCTGACCACAAGCTTATAATTTATAATCTTTCCTCTTTGGATATCCATTCTTTTCTTTAATTTCCTTTCCGATAGTTCTATGACAGCAATTGTTGGAAGTCACCGTTCATATTTCCTAAGGTTGAACACTATCTCAACTTTTTTAGTTCTTTCAGTCAGGATTTTCTCTCTGTTACCTCATCATCTATTAACTCTTTCGTTGACGTTCCATCCTTCATTATTCACTTTCCTTTGAAGAGTGTTCCAAGAAATATTAAATAGTCAATACTAGAGAGATGACCTTGGGGCAAATGATCTTTGATCTTTCTCGAATTTCTATCTGAGTCAGAGGAAAGATAATCTTTTACAGTGTCTTTGCAGAGAGCTGTAACTGGACAATTATGGCCATTTAGTGCCTGTTAGCATATTTTGATTTATTTACGGATCTGAACTTGCGAACAAGATAAAACTCCCCTTCACATCTTATGTATGTTATATTCATTTGTAGAGACATTTAAGGTAAAATTCCCTTTCACACCTAAATATACCTTGTATTATTTGTAGATTCATTCAATGTAAAACTTCCTTCCACAGCTAAAGCACGTTGTATTATTTGTAGATACATTATTATTGAAATATTATTATTATTATTATTATTATTATTATTATTATTATTATTATTATTATTATTATTATTATTATTATTAATTATATTAACTTTTATTTTTATTTCATTCTATTTTTTAAACAATGAAATGAAATTTCTTGGGCCAAGTTTCGTGTTTTAAATTACCAAGGAATAATATCTCGTTTTTCTATCCACTCTTCTGTAAATGTTCTGGAGAGGAAATTTTACCTTTATTTAACTGTGGTTACTGAAATTTTTGTTGTAGATTCCTTAGAGCATTTTAAGTTCTAAAGAGTGATTGAGGTAAGTTGCAATAATTTACAATTAAAGTTAATTAAACATTAATTACTAATTTCCGAGTTAATAAAAATTTGTTTTAGTTATTTTGTAACATGTAATTAACAATATTAATAGAGAAGAAATTTGATTTGAAAAAAAGTCATAATAATCAAAATCAAAATCAGTCAAAAATGTCAATTCATTAATTAAAAAAAAAATTATATTCAGTCAAAAGAAATAAAAAAATAAAATAAAAAAATAAAGTTTACAAGATTACATTTTTTTTTTTTATTATTATTATTATTATTATTATTATTATTATATTATTATTATTATTATTATTATTATTATTATTATTATATAATAATAATAATAATAATAATAATAATAATAATAGTAATAATAATAATAAAAATAAAAACACATTCTATGAATCTCACGCTTCGTTTATGACGCTATCTATTATATATATAAACTTGTATTATATGAATTTATGATTAAATATTCTCATAATAATAATAATAATAATAATAATAATAATAATAATAATAATAATAATAATAATAATAATAATAATAATAATAATAATAATAATAATAATAATAATAATTAATAATAATAATAATAATAATAATAATAATAATAATAATATATAATAATAATAATAATAATAATAATAATAATAATAATAATAACAACAATAATGATAATAGTAATAATAAAAAAATAATAATAATAACAATAATAAATAATTAATATTAATAATAATAATAATAACAATAATAAATAATAAAAAACAAAAATAATAATAATAATAATAATAATAATAATAATAATAATAATAATAATAATAATAATAATAATATGATAATAAATTAATAATAAAAATAATTTGGCATTGGCTTCAGAAGGAAATTTCCAACTATACAGAATGGTTTTCCTCGAAATTGGGAATTTCAAAATTACAGCTATGGACATTCAAACTTTCTTGTTCGTCATTGATGCCATTCTTCGAAATTGTGTGAATGCGGAGGCGTTTCTTCAATATTTGGCACATATATATATATATATATATATATATATATATATATATATATATATATATATATATATATATATATATATATATATATATATATATATATATATATATATATATATATATATATATATATATATATATATATATATATATATATATATATATATATATATATATATATATATATATATATATATATATATATATATATATATATATATATATATATATATATATATATATATATATATATATATATATATATATATATATATATATTATATATATATATATATATATATATATATATATATATATATATATATATATAGTATTGTAAATTGAGTTGCTTCTTTTGAGTTATCTTTATTTAGAAATAGGATCGCAAAATAAGTATGCAGTAGTATATTATAATTTGAATTACATTATACAACAGCATCTTATGATATGTTAACAATATGCATAATTAGAAATCATAAGTTATCTACGTTTTGACAAATATGCTTAATTAGGTTTGCATGTGAGTGTGTTTCGACTTTATGTATGTTCTTTTATTGGTTTACGTGTGTTCGTACGTACTAATATTATATTCCTAGGTCTTTTCCCCTTAGTCTCTCTGTGATAGCTAATTACGACTTCTGAGAAGAGCATCTCCAGCTCTCATTGCTTGTGGATGTGGTTCACTCGATCTGAACTCTTATTCCTGAAGGGCAGTATTTTGTCTGCCTGGAGGGACGGCATATCCCCTCGTCGGTGAGGTTCGCTCTGAAAAGCAAAACGAAAAAATACTACTTCTGATTTCATAGTGTTCTAATCTGAGCTAATTGCAACTCTCGTTATTAGTGCGCTTTATGTGTGTTATTTTTGTTATAATTATTTTTATCTTGTATTATTTATGTTTATTTACATTCATGCTTCACATACTCATTCCCTAATGCCATAATATATATATATATATATATATATATATATATATATATATATATATATATATATATATATATATATATATATATATATATATATATATATATATATATATATATATGAGAGATGTGTCTTGTCTTTATGATTTGCGTTTATTTGATACAATTGTTAAGTCTGATAGGTCACATGGCATTTAAATATTGTTTTACACTTTCTTCTTCTTCTATGTCTTAAGCAAACGAAATAATTTCATTGTCATCCACCACAGCTTTTCCAACAAAGATTTTAGTTTTTTTATTTAAATGTTGGGACAAACACTCTCAAAATCAGCTACAGCGTTTTCATTGGAGGATATGAGATCTTTGAAGCAAATTTAGACCTCAGAAATAGCATAATTCATTTTGTACGTTTTGTATATTTCTTAGTTATTATTCCTTTTTATTTTGCAGTTCATGAAGGAAAGGGTTCAATCTTAAAAAGAAAAACATCTTATTATTTAACTGATTACTCTGAAATTTTCAGTGTATATGCAATTTTTCCCAAAGTTTTAAGTTGATTTCTAACGTTTCTCTGAGTCTATAACGATTTGAAAGTTAATTGGACTCAAACATAAAAAACAAATAAATAAATAAATAGATATCGGGGCCAAACCACTGGTCGAAATGACCAAAAAATTTAACTGAATATTCTTAGCCCCAATTTCTTGCATTAGTGGAAACAGATTTTTGATATTTGCTTTAAAATTATTTTTATTAAAAAAAAATTGTTAAAAAATGTACCCTTCCGGACAAAAAAAATATTCAAAAAAAAAAAAAAAAAAACTTTTTTTTTTTAAATTTTTGGCAGGTGTTTAGAGGAGAGACAGCGCTACAACTGTTATTTAGTACATTATTAAATCCTAATTGATTACTTAGAGTTATAGCCTCTCAAATTTTGGAAATTTTTGAATTTTTTTTTTTCAGAAACGGACCAATTTAGAGAGCGTATATTTCGAAACCAACAAAAAGCATTGATTAATTAGTGTATTGAGAGAAAATTGTAGCCTTGTCCCTCCTCTATACACACACACACACCAAAAATGAGAGACGTAGTAGGTGTAGTTTGTTTTTTTATAATTTTTTGTTCGGAAAGGTAAATTTTTATTTAAAAAAAAAAAATAAAATTTCGACTTCTGGTCAGAAAAGTTCACAT
>SEYY01023645.1:22500-25000 GCA_009176605.1 Armadillidium nasatum
TTTGCAGTCTATATATATATATATATATATATATATATATATATATATATATATATATATATATATATATATATATATATATATATATATATATATATATATATATATATATATATATATATATATATATATATATATATATATATATATATATATATATATATATATATATATATATATATATATATATATATATATATATATATATATATATATTGCTGTCCAAAAGTTTTGAGACTGGTTTCGTATTAAAATGCAAAATCACGTTATGTCTATTTTCTACTCTATCCCTCAACGTGATTCTATTATTTATCAATACAACAATCGCCGCACTTTCTCCATGACTGACTGAAATTCTCTCAGAAAGTCTTAATAGTCGAGCTTGCATTACACCAACTTCGAATCCATCTTGATGCCCCCAATCGTATCAAAAGACTCTCATTCTCTGATGTAGAATAGGAAAGAATAATACGAATGAGGTATTGGGAATAAATGCATTGTAGCTCTTGGTGAAAACCTCTCGCATGTGAAGTGAATAATAACCTTGAGTGCTGTAATGGTATAACAAGCAGTTCT
This sequence comes from Armadillidium nasatum, assembly GCA_009176605.1. Lineage (NCBI taxonomy): Eukaryota > Metazoa > Arthropoda > Malacostraca > Isopoda > Armadillidiidae > Armadillidium > Armadillidium nasatum. The sequence goes on from SEYY01023645.1 coordinate 23,077, forward strand.
TGTTTTGCATTTTGGAGCAGCGTATTTTTATTGAGTAACGAAAAACATCACAATGGAAATGAGAATGGATCATATAGCCTGAAAGGACAAATTTTTTTTTGTACAAAATTTCCCTCACTTGTTCTTAACAATGCTCCTTTACTTTTTTTTAAGAATTATTAAAATTGGAATATTCTGTCGTGACTTCTGTTGCTTTATTTCAGGATCACAATCGTAGACTCGAGTCTCACCACCTATTATAACCATGTACAAATAATGCTTCACATTTCTGCAACAGTAGACGGGGCTCGGTCCACATTCCAATGCGTTGCTGCATCTCGTCAGCCATAAGAAGCTTAGGTAAGTAGTAATTTCGTCCATTCCCAGTACTTCAATCGGCATCCTCTGCCAATTAATGTAAAAATCAAAACTTTCTCACAAATATGGGAAATGGTCTTACGTTTACCTTCCCAGATTAACCACATAATCTTCTCAACAATTTAAGATGATATACAAGTCTAGGGCGTCTATTAGAAGTCATCTTCCTGTAACAATGATTTTTGGCCTTCAATAGCCGTTGCCTGTCAAAGGAACAACCTGTTCCAGAGTATAAAGTGGATGATAAAACCCTTAACGAATTATTTCCAAGGATGAACTTTTTCTTGAGCTTTGTGGTGACTCATCAATAAATGCGGTCAATTACGATAGAGCCACAAAAAAAAAAAAAGTGAAAGAATTTGGAGTTACAGCTTGATTATTAAAACTTTGGGTTTCACTAATATATATATATATATATATATATATATATATATATATATATATATATATATATATATATATATATATATATATATATATATATATATATATATATATATATATATATATATATATATATATATATATATATATATATATATATATACCATATTCTGAAAAAATCATATATTCAAGACTTCTATACATGAATAGAAAGTTTTATATAAAATAATTAACCTATACAACTTTCTTTGCTAAATTTTGACTAAAATTATTAAAATTTCCACGAAAATCTTTTCTTAAAAATGATTTAATTGAAGGTACGAATTAGCGCTGGAAGGTCTAATTGCTCGATCTTATTCTACTGTTGTAATTTTCGATAAAGGATCTCTCTCTCTCTCTCTCTCTCTCTCTCTCTCTCTCTCTCTCTCTCTCTCTCTCTCTCTCTCTCTCTCTCTCTCTCTCTCTCTCTCTCTCTCTCTCTCTCTCTCTCTCTCTCTAATTATGCACTTTTTTTATTCTAGTAAAATTTAATATATATATATATATATATATATATATATATATATATATATATATATATATATATATATATATATATATATATATATATATATATATATATATATATATATATATATATATATATATATATATATATATATATATATATATATATATATATATAATATAATAGTAATAACTTATAAGCAAGTATAATAATAATAATATGAGCCATTAAAGCAATTTCTTTTAGCATTGAGGTTTTCAATATTGTTATTGCGTTCGAAATAAAGAAAGACTTTTTTAAGTGTTTTTAATTTTTTTTTTTTTTTTTTTTTTTTCCCCTTCTTCTTTCATTTGATTTATGAAAATACTTTAAAGAACTTTGAAAATTTTTTCCACAACTTTGAAAATTTTTGGACCATTTGTCCTAAGAGGAAAACCTATAAAAATCCATTTATGTTTCCTATTTCCGGATTTTTTTTTTTTTTTTTTTTTTTTTTATATTTTTTTTTAATGAAAGATATTTACTTAAACTTTAAATGGTTTAGCAGAGGATTATCCTCAAGTCCTCAAAATTAGAAAAATTTGAAGCTTTTTTTTTTTTTTTTTAAATAAACCAAAAAAATTTTAAATTTTTTTTTTTTTTTAATTTTAATTTTTTGGTATTACTCAAATAATA
>SEYY01023645.1:45000-57500 GCA_009176605.1 Armadillidium nasatum
TATATATATATATATATATATATATATATATATATATATATATATATATATATATATATATATATATATATATATATATATATATATATATATATATATATATATATATATTATTTCGTTATATCTTAGGGCTTCCTTTTCTCATTCTTTTTCTTTTTAATATGCATAATCAATTTAATCTTTTTATGTTATTATTTGCATACTTCAATATAAAAATAAATGTTTAGGAGAACGAATAAATAGGATTTAAGAAAAGTAAAATAAAAAAAAAAAAAAAAAAAAAAAAAAAAAAAAAAAAAAAAAAAAAAAAAAAAAAAAAAAAACTTGCTTTTTTTTTTTTTTTTTTTTTTTTTTTGTAGATTTAAGGAAATATATTTTTAAAAAAGGTTATTTATTCATATTCTTAATCGAAGACTTTGTCAGTTAATAACGTATCTATGGAGTTTTCGCACTTGGTATCTGGAGGAGACAGGTCATACATCAAGTATTTTAATTTTTATTTTTTCAAATTTTAGACTTATTTTAAGTTTAAATTTTTTTCCTTTAAAGAATATCTTCAGTATTATTAGCTCTATGGAGCCTCCCAAAGGGGAGGGGAGTGCCCAGCCCCCCACAGCGGGACGCTCTTTTATATTACGTATATTTACTTATAGTTAACGTCTGACTCAGGCGAGCCACTTTTGACTCCCAATTATTTCTACTCTATCAAAGCTATAAAAATAAAATATGGGTAATCGAATTAAATAATCTCGAACTGAGGCATATAGATCACTTCTGCACAATAATTTTATCAAAAACCTAAAAGTTTTACTAATATACGAATTATTGGGCATGGAAGTAGCCATTTTGAATTTTTAGTGACTAGTTTTTCAAAAATTAAATGAACGATATATCGATATTAAAACTGATATTTCATCAATATCAATATGCAGTGAAAAAGTTAACTCTCCATCACACACTGGAGAGGGGGAAAGGTAGGATATATAGACAAGTGCTCTTCTGTCAACTATTCAAATGTAATTCTCGAATTCGATATTGATATCGATATATCGGTCTGCTGATATCAATATGTATAGCTTGGAAATTCCATGTATGGTAAGTCTGTTTACTGTAAAAAAAAAAAAAGAGAATTTTTTGTGTATTTATTGTATAAAAGTTTTTAATTAAGCCTCAGTTAAGATTTTTTTTAATGCATTTACTGTTTATAGAGTAGAAATAATCAGATATCAAAAGTAGCTCACCTGAGACAGACCTCTACCTTCATGTAAATATAATTCATTATAATACGGGTAGATAATTAAAGGACCCACTTTGTAAGGTGTCTTGCCCCACTCATCCCCTTTAATAGCTGAATGCCGTTCGCCACAATTTACCCATTTATAAAACACAGCAGTGGATAATATCTCCATTGAAAAATATTCTTAAAACTTTGATATAAAATTTAAAAAATAAAATAAAACGCTTATTTTATCATTAATGAAAAACCAATCACTTTTTCCTTCGATTTGAAGTAAAATCTGAGTTCAAGGCAATTTTTAACCGTATTTACCTCCTACTTTTGAGCATATTTTTAATATTTCCTGCAAGTTTCCTCAAAATCGGGACTATCACTCATAATTGAAAAGACTATATATATATATATATATATATATATATATATATATATATATATATATATATATATATATATATATATATATATATATATATATATATATATATATATATATATATATATATATATATATATATATATATATATATATATATATATATATATATCTATATATATATATATATATATATATATATATATATATATATATATATATATATATATATATATATATATATATATATATATATATATATATATATATATATATATATATATATATATATATATATATATATATATATATATATATATATATATGGTATATAGTGTTAAAAAAAGGAATTAAAAAAATTAATATAAGAATTTTTTTTTTTTTTTTTTTTTTTTGGGGGGGGAAATTTTTATTTAAAAAAAAATATAAAATAATATATAATAATATATAATATATAATATATATATATATATATATATATATATATATATATATATATATATATATATATATATATATATATATATATATATATATATATATATATATATATATATATATATATATATATATATATATATATATATATATATATATATATATATATATATATATATATATAATATCGATGTATGTGACATTTGCATTCGCATCCGCAGTTCATGATTTTACAATACCGTACCATCATCCGCAATTAATAAATGTTGATGTTGAGGATGCATAAAAATTTGAAAGTTATGAATTTGTTTGTTTGATTGATTAATTTATTGGATAATATAAGAAATAATAATTATTTTCATATATATATATATATATATATATATATATATATATATATATATATATATATATATATATATATATATATATATATATATATATATATATATATATATATATATATATATATATATATATATATATATATATATATATCTTAATTTCCTTTCTCTTATACCGCTCTGATGGTTCTGTTGCTAATACTCCTACTGAAAACGTTGGTATCTTCTACCTCCTGTTCTCTTGTAATTCAAACCTAGACGACTCCTGCAATCCTCCTCTCCTCCTACTTCTTCTCCCCTCAGATGTCCCATGACTTTACCATGAGCTTTTGAAATCTATGAAGGTAAGGAAGTCGAACAGCCCAGACGGCATTTTCCCCAGAGTTTTAAAGGGAGTGTGCTTCTGAGCTGGCTCCGCCCCTTGTTCAACTCTACTCTCTATGCCTCAATACTAATACTTTCCCTCAGTTGTGGAGGCACGCATTAGTCCAACCTATTCCGAAAAAAGGTAGCCTCTCTTATCCTTCTAACTATCGTTCTATAGTGTATTCTGTCTAAGATCTTTGAAACCCTTCTCAACTCTCACTTCTTAGATCATCTGAAATCCCATTCCCTTCTTTCTGATCAGCAATAGTATAGCTTTCGAAGTTCGAGGTCTACTGGTGATATGCTTTCCTATCTCATAGATTTATGGTCTTCTGCCCTTAGGGACAATGAGAAGACTTGTTTGTTGACGCTTGATATATCTAAGGCATTTGACCGAGTATGGCATGCGTCACTGTTTTCCAAGCTCTCTTCCTTTGGGTTTCCTTCTTCTCTTTGCTTACTTATGTCTTACTTTCTTTCTAATTTTTTCCATTTCGGCTGTTGTTGATGGAACGACTTCTTCATTTTATATCAATAGTGTTCTTCCTCAGGGTACTGTCTTGTCTCCTACTCTATTTCTACTTTTCATTAATTAATGATCTCAGCTACTCATCTAACCCTAACATTCATATGCCGATGACTCGAGCCTCCTCCATTCTACTTAAATCTGCTCCCTATTTTGCATCTAGAGTGGCCTTTCGACTTCATCTTTCCGATTACATTCTTGTTGATCTGAATAGAATTTTCCAGTTATCCACTTAGTGAAATTCAACTCTTTAAAAATTCAACATTTTAAAATCTCCCTCTCGCAGATACCTCCTAACTTTTCTATTTCCTTCGATGGTTCTTCGGTCTCTCCTGTTGACAGTATAAATATCCTTGGACTTCACATAAACAAAAAATGTCTTGGAAACCTCCCATCACAATAGTTGCTAGGGTGACCTCACAGAAGCTGGGAGTTCTGTTTAGGCAGAGAGATTTTTTTACTTCTTCTCAGTTACTCCAATTACAAAGGCCCTCATCCGTCCTTGTATGGAGTACTGCTCTCATATCTGGGGTGACTAAGGTTTCACCCGTCTTTTGGATAAAGTTGAGTCAAAGGCCAAAAGTCTTATAAATTGTTCCGCTCTTTTCTAATTCATCTGACCTTTTTATCTTTGCGACATGACGTTGGTGCCTTGTTTCTTAATTATCGGTACTACAGCTGCAAATGCTCGAGGAAACTGTCCACTCATATAAATCAGCCTTTACAACGGCCTCGTAGCACAAGGGTGACTCTCTGCACTTCATGTTTGTGTGGACATAGGCAACTCCAGGTTTGTCCTTTGTGTTGCCTCCTTTTATCCAGCCACCTCTGTTTTGTGGAATTCCCACCCATCTTCTGTGTTCCCTGCCGAATTTAATGTCGACTACTTTAAAGCCCACGTCTGTGCTCACATACGAAATTTGCGAGAGGTGGGACTTGTAGGGATTTTCTTATTCTCTTATTGATATCATTCCCTCCTTGAAGAGAGACATCCACATTCACATCCGAAGATATTAAAAAATTGACATCCGATACATCATATATATATATATATATATATATATATATATATATATATATATATATATATATATATATATATATATATATATATATATATATATAATATATATATATATATATATATATATAATTATTGAAAAAAAAAATTCTTTTAAATTTTTTTTATACAAATCCAGTCACATTACTATGCATATATATATATATATATATATATATATATATATATATATATATATATATATATATATATATATATATATATATATATATATATATATATATATATATATATATATAGGCAATCTATTGATGGATGGTGTAGTTAGGGAAATGAAGAGAGAAAGGAAGGTATTACTTTTTTAGATGATGTGATGTTGGTAGCAGAATCTTCAGAAAAGTTGAGAATACTGGTGAGAGAGTTTGAGAGGGAAATTTGCGGACATGAGATTGAAAGTCAATCCAAAGAAAAGTAAAGTTATGAGGATTGTAGGATTGGAGGTGTGGATAAGGAAATCTGGAGGGGCGTAGAAATGGGGGGAAGCAAACTTGAGGAGGAGGATGAATTCAAATATCTAGGAATGTTGGCGGAAGGTATGGGGGGAGACGGAAAAAGAAATAACGAATAGATTGGAGAAGAAATGAAAGTGTTGGGGGGCCTTAGAGAAGTATGCAAGAAAGGAAAAATTCCGAAAGAAATAAAGATAAGAATGTCTAAATGTATGTGTTTACCTTCTGTAATGTATGAGTGTGAAACATGGATGATAAGTGCTCGGGCGAGGAAAAGTTTGAATGTCTTTGAGATGAAAGGTTTGAGAGCGATATGTAAACTGAAAAGGATTGATAGGATTAGAAATGAAAGAATAAGGGAGATGTGTAGATGGAAGAGGGATGTGGTGGATAGAGCGGAGGAGGGTGTCTTAAAATGGTTTGCACATATGTGTAGAATGAATGAAGTCAGAATGGTGGACAAGAGATCCGAGGTGAATTGGGGTAGGGGGAGAGTAAGGCCAAAGTGGAGATGGATGGATGGAGTGAGAGAAATTTTGTGTTGAAAGAACTTGAGTTTAGAAGAGAGAAAACAGAGTGAGATGGAGGGCGTTGGTGAAAGGGGATGAAAGGTAGAAATGGGTATGTTTGTGAGGGAATTGTGGCGGGCCATCCACCCAACGAAAGTGGAAAAAGTGATAAGTGATGTAAATATATATATATATATATATATATATATATATATATATATATATAATATATATATATATATATATATATATATATATATATATATATATATATATAATATATATACCAGCAAGCAAATAAAATTTGACCCAGTAAAACATTTCCCTTTGAATAACTTAACAATGAAAATGAAAAGGGAAAAAGGAAATAAGAAAATTTGGAAATCAAAGAATAAAGAAAAGCGATAATGAAAGAAAATTTAGTCATAATTGCTTGTCACGTGATCGAGCTTTGACATCTTTTTCCATTAGATTTCTTATGGACTTGATGTAAGTTAACAATAAAATCTTGCTGAATATTCTGCTCTTATTCTATTGTCGTTTTAAAGTCTCATAATGACGCAGGAGAAGTTCTTGCTACTTTTCATCAAGTGGTCTCATAGATACTTGAGGTTCGTGTCATACTGACGGCAGAGGTATAGACGTGCTCGAGATAATGACGCATTATGTACACAATATGCAACCTAGCATAGTCGTGCATTAGCACGATGTCTTCGCTGAGAAAACCGGCTTATGGCACGACATGGTCCGCAAGAATCTCCTGGTCGATGTTTCAGTGGGGCGTTAAACTCTTTGTTCGAGGTCACTAACTCAGACAAACACTGATTATATGGTCGATTTTGCTGTAGGAACTTCGGATGTTGCTTACTTGTTCTTCTATGCAGCACAAAATAAACCCCTATAAGTATTTTCAGTAGGTCTTCCCTCTTCCATCATTACTATGGAGACAAACCTTGTTTAAATACGGGAATTGAACGACAAGAAACTGTTTCAATATCCAATTGACGTGATCAGACTCAAAAGAAAGCTGCCATTTTCCGTGCGTTGAAATCAGTTTTCAATGCCGTTTTACGCAAAAAAGGGATATCATGTTCCTCTCCCAAAGTCTCTGCCTCAATGACTATTAAATAACAGCCAGTCCGCGTGCATCCATGAGATGTTGTCCCAGTTGCAATCAGAATAAGTGGCTCTTGCGTAAAGATTCGAGTCAATGAAGTTGCCATCTTGTGTTATCCTTGACGGACCTTTTCCCGGTCATGAGCTTCTAGTAGAAACATTAGTCTCTACAAATTTCTGGCTAAAACGAAGGAAAGCTGAACGACCTAAATTGCACTATCTAGCCACAAAATACTGAAAACTTGAGCAGCTTCGGTTGACTCCAGATGTTCGCTTCAGAAACAGGCATTAAATGTGGGTAGGTTAGGAACACAAATTACATATTTTTAAGAATAAATTTTCATTCATTGTCACTTACATTCTTGAAATCTGAACTTGCTTTTTTCCTTTCGTTTTCCCACTTTCCATTTTTGCTCTTATAAAAGTTCGGAACGGTAATTGAAATACCTTTTAAAATATCTTCATTTCAACAATATTGATCTTTCATATATTATATATGCAATATGGTATATCATAAAGTAGTTAATGGTTCTTAAACTGAAATGTGCGATACAGGTTGATTGTTTTTTGTTTTTGAAGTCAGAAGTAATATATATATATATATATATATATATATATATATATATATATATATATATATATATATATATATATATATATATATATATATATATATATATATATATATATATATATATATATATATATATATATATATATATATATTTATATATATATATATATTATATATATATATATATATATATATATATATATATATATATATATATATATATATATATATATATATATATATATATATATATATATATATATATATATATATATAAATATAAAAAATATATATATATATATATATATATATATATATATATATATATATATATATATATATATATATATATATATATATATATATATATATATATATATATATATATATATATATATATATATATATATATATATATATATATATATATATATATATAGAAGACTAAAACAAAGCAATGATCAAGATTTTCGAATACTTCAAGAAAATTAATCTTTTTCAGTTTTGAAGACAATAGAAGATTCTCATTCATATATATATATATATATATATATATATATATATATATATATATATATATATATATATATATATATATATATATATATATATATATATATATATATATATATATATATATATGTTAGGTCACCTCTTGTGAGTAAGGGCTAGTGGTTCATACTAAATTCATCAGATTTTGGGAAAAATCAAGAGAAGACAGACATGTCCCAATACAAAAGCGTTTGTAATTGTTCGGTTCAAAGGAAGTGGAATAATGGTCACGATATTAGCCAGTGGAGTAAATATGTGTAAGATCGACCATAACGATTAATTTTCCTTAAGAAAATCCTAATTGGGATCACAAATGAGATTAAAATAATTAAAGATGTTTTCAAGTATTCATATTTTAAGGATTGTTTCAGAAACTTTGAAGATAAGACTGGATGAACACTCGCTTTCATAGGAAGGAAAGGTAGTTTATACACAGAAAAAACAGTTTGATAAGGTAGGGTACCAGCTACGAAGTACAAATATTGAGAACCACTTTAGGTTTATACGCCTCATAAATGAAAAGCTCAGAAAGAAAGAAAAAATTACAAATTTATAAAAAAAATTTTTTTTTTTTTTTACAGGACGCCACCACTCACGGGCAGAGCCCTTTTCAAGGAGGGGCACACACATAGGGACAAAACACATGCAAACGCACACACCTAACGCACAGCCCTCAGGTGGGCGCAGACGGAAGCCTTGAAGAGTGGAAGATTAAATACAGGAGGAAAAATAGAAGATGGTAGAGAATTCCACAGAATAGAGGTGGCTGGAAAGAAGGAGGTACCACAACGGGCTAGCCTGGGATTTCCTACGTCCACACAAAATTGGTGCGAAAGCAGGGCACCCCTTGTGCAACGAGGACGACGCAACGGTGGAGGAATGCGAGAGGCCAATTCCCTCGAGCACCTGCCATTGTAGTACCTGTAGAAAAGAGATAGCGCGCCAACGTCACGTCGCAGAGATAGGGGGTCAACAGAGTTTGAAAGTAGGGGACAGTTTATTAATCTTTTTGCTTTTGACTCAACCCCATCCAGAAGAGAGGAGGAGCCGGAGCTCCCCCAAATGTGAGAACAGTACTTCATACAAGGACGAATAAGGCCCTTATATATTTGGAGTAACTGCTCTGAAGAAAAAAATTCTCGCAATCTGAACAGAACTCCCAGTTTCTTTGAGGCCGCTTTAGCAACCATTGTGATATGTGGTTTCCAAGACAGTTTATTGTTTATGTTTAGACCAAGAATGTTAATGTTATTTACAGGTGAGACGGGAGAGCCATCGAAGAGGATAGGAAAGTTAGGAGATGTTTAAGAGAGGGAGATGTGAAGAAGTTGAGTTTTTAAAGAGTTGAATTTCACAAGGTTGCTTTGACCCCACCGGGAAATCCCATCCAGATCGGCAAGAATAGAATCGGAAAGGAAGTCGAGAAGCAACTCTAGAAGTAAAAGAGGGAGCAAATTTGAAATGAGTACAAGAATGTAGAGTTGAGTCATCAGCATAAGAGTGAACAGAGTTAGAAGTGCAGTTGAGAAGATCGTTAATGAAAAGTAAGAATAAAGTTGGAGATAAAACAGAACCCTGAGGAACACCACAGTTGACAGAAAAGGAGGAAGAGGTCGCTCCATCTACAAGTGCCGAAATGGAACGATCTGAGAGAAAACTAGACAAGAGTAAGCAAAGAGAAGGAGGAAACCCAAAGGAAGGGAGCTTGGAGAGCAGCGACGCATGCCATACCCGGTCAAAAGCCTTGGATATGTCAAGCGCCGTCACACAAGACTCCCCGAAGTTCTTAAGGGCAGAAGACCATATATCAGTGAGATAGGAGAGTATGTCACCAGTTGACCTCGAGCGTCGAAAGCCATACTGGTGATCAGAGAGAAGAGAATGAGACTCCAAATGATCCAGGAATGAGAGTTGAGGAGTTTCAAAAATTTTAGACAGAACACAATAAAGAGCTATAGGTCGGTGGTTAGAAGGGTAATAGCGACTACCTTTTTTCGGGATCGGCTGAACAAATGCACTCTTCCAGCATTGAGGAAAAGTATTAGTATTAAGGCATAGAGAGTAGAGCTGAACGAGGACAGGCGCTAACTCGGAAGCACACTCCCTCAGAACGCGAGGGGAATGCCATCCGGGCCACTGGCCTTCCTGACGTTCATAGATTTCAGGATCCCATACACCCGATCATGAGTAATTACAGGTACAGACATGGGACACCTGAGAGGAGAAGGAGTAGGAGGAGGGATGCCAGAATCGAGCAGGGTGGAATTAGATGAAAAAAGGAGGCCGAAGAGATTAGCCTTTTCAGAAGGAGTATTAGCTACAGAACCATCAGAGCGAATAAAAGGAGGAAAGGCAGATTTACAGAAGTTGTTAGAGATATTTTTGACAAGAGGCCAGAAATTTTTATCAGTAGGAGAGCCATGGAGATCAGCGCACTTCCTTTTTATGAAAGTACGCTTAGTCCGTCGAAGAACATCCCTTGCCTGCTATTTTATAGGGATGCTGTTCACCCCTGTATGGAATACGCCTCAAACATCTGGGTTCGTTCCACACATGAAGCTCTTCTCGAAAAGGTAGATTCTAGGATTTTTTGTCTTATAAACTCTTTTGCTCCTACAAACTCTCTCCAATCCTCTTCTGCCCGTTGAATTATTTCCTTACTCTCTCTATGCTATAGCTATTACAACAGACACTGCTCTTATGAATTCTCACGTCGCATACATCCTCTATTGGAAAAGTGCTCGTGCGACCCGACTTTTTACACAATTTCATTTCTTTGTCCAACTCTCCGACCCCAGACTTAACCGCTATGATCAATGTTACATGTATTCTACTGGCAAAGTCTTGAACACACTCCCTTTATTTGTTTTCAAAACTTACCTTTGAATTGCAAACTTTTCAACACCGCATGTCGGGTCATGTCGGCCTTTAACGAACAGATTTCTAGTATTTCCACAACTCTGGTGGAAATTGGCAGGCTTCTGGCATTTGCCCATATATATATATATATATATATATATATATATATATATATATATATATATATATATATATATATATATATATATATATATATATATATATATATATATATATATATATATAAGTATGATTTGCTCAATTCTCAGGAATTTATTTGATACGGTATTGGAATAACAAATGAGGGAACAAGAGTCGCAGAATTGAAAAGATATAAAATTCCTCTCAATACTCAGCAAAAAGAAAAGTGGCTGAAGTGGATTCGCACACAAACACACAAACACACACACACACGCATATATATATATATATATATATATATATATATATATATATATATATATATATATATATATATATATATATATATATATATATATATATATATATATATATATATATATATTAGGACCCCGACTTTTGCTAAAAATAGAATGAAATAAAATAGTGCTAAAAGTGAATATAAAAGTTACCTTTAAATATATCTATTTTAATTTTTATTTTTGTCCAAAAATAATACAAATGTTTATCTAAGTTTATCCTAAATGCTTATTTATTCAACTAGAACGATATGCAACAGACTTTGTATAAATAATAAAACGTAACTTTTCTAATAACCAACCAAAATTCCATTCTTCACTTTGATATTTGTTTAATATTTTAGGAATATATTAAAGAGATAAATAATATTTTAGGAATATTTTAAAGAGATAAATAAAGAACAAAAGGTTCAAGCTCTAGTTCACTACTTCACTTAAAACATTGGCAGCGAACATACAGCTGCCTTAAAAAATAGAAGTAAAAAGCATCTTTAAACGGTGTCCAAAGTCGGAGGAAATAGGCGAGCTTCAAACAACAAAAACTTCGAGTTGAAAAAGTTGTGATTTGGGTTGCCGCTCTCAATAAAGCTAGACATGGAGTCAAAATCCTCTCAACATCTCCCTAAAACATAATCTGGTGGAGACTACAAATTATATCTTCAACAACCGACCCACTATTATATATATATATATATATATATATATATATATATATATATATATATATATATATATATATATATATAATATATATATATATATATATATATATATATATATATATATTATATTAGAGGTGGACTGGATATCCGCATCCGCATCCGCAATTGCGGATATCCGCATGATTTTTCCAATATCCGCATCCGCGGATGGTAAAAAATTACTATCCAGTCCACCTCTAATATATATATATATATATATATATATATATATATATATATATATATATATATATATATATATATATATATATATATATATATATATATATATATATATATATATATATATATATATATATATATATATATATATATATATATATATATATGTATATTGAAAGTTGAGTTAACAAATGTTATTAAGTCTAAGGAAGTTTCAAGGATGACTGAAACATTAATGAAGGAGATGAACGACAGATTTGAAAACCTGGAAAATGATGATGCTTTTACAATTCAACCTTTTTAGATCCTAGGTACAAAACAAAATTTTTTAAACCACTTGTTTCTCAGAATGTTAATTAAAATCAAATTAGGATGCTTATGCAATGAGATGATAGAAACCGCTAACATAACGCCTTTCAAGGAAAAGCAAAAGCTCTCAGATACAAAAGAAACAAAATCTGTTAGCTTAAGCATTGCTAAATCAATGAAAGATCTTCTAGCTTCCAACAGCGATGAAGAATCAGTCAGAAGTGTCAAAGGATACAATATCGATCATTGAAAATTATCTGAAACTCCCACGTTTGGAGGCAGATAAAGACCAACTGGTTTGGTGGAGAGATAATTGCAAAAGTTTCCCTTTTCTTGGTGAGCTGGCAAGGACTTATTTAGCATGTCCTTTCAACTAGTGTTGCTAGTGAACGTCTTTTCAGTGGAGCAGGCCTCATTTACGAAGAAAAGCGAACCAAACTTTC
>SEYY01023646.1:0-5000 GCA_009176605.1 Armadillidium nasatum
TCCTTGTTGCAAAGATAAAAACAAATATGTTATCTGTTTTTTGATTGGTTAATGATTGATTTGCCAAATGATATCTGTTTTATGATTGGTTAATGATTGACGTGCAGATGTTAAGCTCAAATGCTAAAGGGCTTAATTCCATTTTGCCTATGAATTTACTGTACATATATTTATATTGTGATATACCTCGGTTCATACCATGAACGTACTTGATAAAAAAAAACAATGCGTGGAATCGTGTTAATGCTCTAAGAAGATACTTAATTATTTTGATTAATTATTGAATACTGTTATTTCGGGTTTGACACTCATAAATATAATCCGCAATTAAAAAGCATTTAATTGTAACAACTAGGAACCATTCAAAGACCTGTACCAAAATAAATTTTCAAATATTAAATATTATTTTTTATTTACCATTAAAATATTTTTAAATCTATTTATTAATTTATTACAAAAAAGAAAACCAATTTAAAAAAAGTTTATTTTTCATTTTTATGGGTACCTATTATTTATTAAAAATAAAATTTCAATTGATTTTTAAATATAATTTAATAATAAGAATAATTATATTTATATATATTAATAATTATATAATATATATATATATATAATATATAAATATATATATATATAATATATATATAAATATAAATATATTAAAAATATAATATATAATAATATATAATATTATATAATAATATAATATATATAATATATATATATATATATATATCTATAGTATATATATATATATATATATATATATATATATATATATATATATATATATATATATATATATATATATATATATATATATATATATATAATATATATATATATATATATATATATATTATATATATATATATATATATATTATATATATATATATATATATATATATATATATATATATATATATATATATATATATATATATATATATATATATATATATATATATATATATATATATATATATATATATATATTATATATATATATAATATATATATATATATATATATATATATATATATATATATATATATATATATATATATATATATATATATATATATATATATATATATATATATATATATATATATATATATATATATATATATATATATATATATATATATATATATATATATATATATATATATATATATATATATATATATATATATATATATATAAATATATTATATATATATATATATATATATATTATTATATAATATATATATATATATTATATATATATTATATATATATATCATAAATGATGATATTATTAATAATAAATAATAATAATAATAATAATAATAATAATAATAATAATAATAATAATAATAATAATAATAATAATAATAATAATAATTAGTATCATTAGACAAGAATAAATTATCTATGAGAGAGAGAATAGTATTTTAAAGAGGATGCCAGTGAAATGATTGATTATTTGGAAACGAATCGTAAGGGCTCGCATCAATGGAGAAGTTATGCGACTGGAGTTTAGAAGTTCGTTTTAATAGACAATATAAATTAATTGAAAAAATTGTCCAATTTTCAAAAATGAATTAGTGTTACTGAGAGATAAATTATCTTACGAATTATGTCACTATTAAAATGTGCATTTGAATTTTCCAATCTTTTATCTTTATATAAGTAGAACAATCGTATATATCAAATATAACAATGAGTGCGAACACTCAGAAATATAACTTTAATGCAACACTGGTAAAATCGAACCAGTTGTTAGTGTTCATATTAAAATTAGTCAATTTGAGTATTTTACTTTTTGTACATAAAAAGAAAACAAAATTTATTAAAATTATGAAAATTTAAACATTTTTAAATTTTATTTTAATTTTATTATTATTATTATTTTACTAATATATATATATATATAATATATATATATATATATATTATATATATATATATATATATATATATATATATATATATATATATATATATTTACTACATATATTATATATATATATATATATATAATATATATATATATATATATATATTATATATATATATATATATATATATATATATATATATATATATATATATATATATATATATATATATATGAATCAAAATATGTACAAAATATATTTAAAGTTTAGACAATGAAATGTTGAGGGGTAGTGGGTGTGCATCCGGTGATTGTGCGAATTAATTAGATGAGAATGAAATAAACAGTTGAAGGCCACTACTTTACTTTGTACGTCAATAGTATTATACGTCATTGTATTTTAACACACCTTATTACAATTCTAAATCTGCGTTTTAAGATTTGATAAATTATATGGGTTAAACACCCAAAAATAACAACCATATATTTATTTAAATAATAAAAAGTGTACAAGGTTCGAACTTTTCCAAAGCCAGTATAAAAATAAATTTCTAATAAACAAAACTTATTATTCCTCTAACATTACCAAAAAAAGTTTAAATTTTTTATTGATTTACCAAATGTTTATAGAAAATTTTAAAATAAAATGAGTTTTTAGCTTTCATGGGAATCTAATCTATTATTTGTTGTAAATTAAAGTTCAAATTATATTAATAAAAGTAAACTGCCAATTTAAGTTAATATATCAATTTTTCTAAATTGTCAAAATTAAATTCATTACAGTCCAGTTTTTACTACAATAATAATAAATGATAACAATACTAATAATTATTATAAATCTCAATTTAAAATTAGCTTCACATTTAAAATTCTTTTATTTTAAGAAAGAATTAAAGTTAAGAAATATTTTTATTTAATTAAATCGTAGTTAAATATTAGTCTTTAAATAATTTATATGGTAACGTGAATTTAAGGCTTTTTCGGATATAAGCGTAAGGATTCTATTTCAATTTATTTTACATGTGAGACACATTACCATGTACTTAATTAAAGGATCTATTACCAGATCTTAGGAAAAATACGTTCATGGAGAAAGTTGAGCTAAATGTATTAGTCTCAAAATATACAATGTACGCACCTTACTACGAGAGCTGAAGAAATATTACAAATTAATCCTCCTAATAAGACCTCCTGAAGAATGCTTTTCCGCAAGTCTCTCCAAAGCAGGCCCAGACGACTTTTGTTTTTTTACCTATGATATTTTTCAACCGTCTTTTGGAAATCATCTTGTAGAAAAAATGATTGAAATCAGATTCTTTTTCTATAATATCCACAAATGTTAATTACAAATATTTCTTATAAAATTATTCTTTTTTCTTTAAAAAAGGCTAACTAAAATATTTCTAATGCCCTATTTACATGAATAAACATAAATAAAATTAAATATAAGGTTAGAAATCACCTCCATTGTATTTCATTATTAACATTATCTTATTACACAACTTTTATTAAAATTTGGCTATCAGAATCAACTTGATAATAAAGATATAATTAGGTAAAACTCTTTTTAAAGTTTCTTTTTATGTAAACAATCGTTCTGGAACGTTCTAGAATTTGTTTATTCGCACACATTGTGTTAATTTCCAAATTTGGCTATTTTTGCTCTTTTAAATACTTTATTAATAAAAAAAAAATTATGTTTAATATAATATTAAATATTAAAATAAATATTTTTTTTTTTTTTTTTTTAATATATATATATATAAAGGATTATATAAATTAATCAAAAGAAATAAAACCTTCAATAAAATATCATATCTCATTATTAAACAAAATCTTTTAACAAGTCATTTTACGAAAGGAAACTTAACTGCTTTAACCTCGATTTTAACAATTTCCTATGAGCGAATGCGAATATTAATAATAAAACCTTTGATAAAAATGAAAACTACTTATAACAAACTTTATAAAAATAAAAAGACAAATATAAATAAAGACAAGAAGTAATAATATGAAAAAATTCTGTTGTTCTATTAGGAGAAATACTCTTACTGTTAAATTTTAAGATGCCATTTAAAACTTAAGTTTAATAAATATTATATAAATTCTTTAAGAAATTAACCTAAATTTACATAAAATTTAATCAATACATTTAGTATTTTAATTATTATAATTTTGAAGCAGTAACATTAATATATTTTTATTGTTATAATTTTAGCAAATTTATTAAACTAAAAATAAATAAAAATACAAAAATAGAAAAAAAAATAGAAAAAAATATATATATATATATATATATATATATATATATATATATATATATATATTATATATATTATATATATATATATATATTATATATATATATATATATATATATATATATATATATATATATATATATATATAATATTATATATATATATATATATGGGGTTTCTGTGGCGCTGACACCCCTAAAAACGCTTAAGGCAGATAATGTTGCTGCTTTGCCAACGATAAACCTTATTCTTTTAAAATTTAGCCTACAAATTAATAAAAAGAAATAAATAAAGAACTCACCATTTAAAATGTTCAGTAAATTCTAAAATAAAATTGGATTTGCTTTTTTTCCAAGAATTAAATACTTGGATGTTCGGCTTATTCGTTTAAGCGCATAAGTAAATTTTTAGAAGTAGTAAACTAGGTAATTTTTCAGCCAATGTAGGAACACAACTTCCAACCCAAACAAGCAAGAACTCTCAAAAATTTCTGCTCAAAACCTAAGGGCCTTGTTATACAGTAGAGTCAGGTCAATCATTCAAATTCAAGCTAATACTTTAACTCAATCCAAAACAATCAAATATGTCAATTTAATTCAAATAATAAACAATAGTTATGAGTTGAGTAGGTCAAGTTAGGCCCTAACTTTCTTACAAAGCTCCAAAGGTTTCCAACCCTAAGGGTTAAAAAGTATATATAACTACAAAATGGTTTAAAAGTAATTTAAATATTTAATTGGGTAAGTACTCATCTTTCTCGACGAACTTGTTTTGACTTAGATGAGTATTCTGTAGTTAAAATATTTCAATATTTTAAATATAAATAAATAAATATTTTAAATAAAATA
>SEYY01023647.1:25000-27500 GCA_009176605.1 Armadillidium nasatum
TATATATATATATATATATACGCACACGCGCCTATGTGTGTGTACACGCCCGCGTATTTGTGTGTATACGCGCGCGCGGGCGTGTGTGTGTGTGTGTGTGTGTGTTTGTGTGCGCCCCCGAAGCGTCCATTAGAAACTCGAATTTATTGTAAAAAGTGATAAATATAGTTATTTTAAATATTCAAATTTCTGATACAAGCAAGGTATCTGATTATATTAAGATATCTGTTCTTGTATTGCATTCTATCATCAGGAGTAGAAGATTTTTCTAAACTGCTTTAAAAATCGCTTTTCTCAATTGAAATTTCAGACGTTATCTTTATTATTTTTTTTCTTTTACAAATGTTTCTTGTTATTTTTTTTTTATTATTTTTTTTATCTATAAAAAATGTAATTTACAAAGTGTTTCTGTTTTAAAATTTTCTTGATTAATGAAATAAATTTTACTAATATATTCCTATTTTATGAGAATAATAAAACACCGAAAAATCTTTGAGTTTCCAATGTAATATATAATATATATTCATTATGATTTTTATATATCCGAAATATAAATTTGTGTTGTAAATGTCACCATGTCTCATATATTAAATAAAATTTTGTTTGTATGTCATAATAATTCCAGACTTTTTTATTTTGATTTCGATCTCCTTCTTATTATTTTCTTCTTTAATAAATATTTTCCTTATTTCCTTTCCTAGTATTTCTTCTTTAAGAAATATTTTACTTATTTCCTTTCATAGTATTTTTTCTATAAGAAATATTTTACATATTTCCTTTCCTAGTATTTTTTTAATAAATATATTTTTTTTTTACTTCCTCTCATAGTATTTCTTAACCGTGTCATATATTTGTTCAATATTTGATTCTCTGAAAATTTTCTTTCATCATTAAGGGAGGGATAATCTAATAACACTAAATTTCGTTTACATCCATCAAAATCGGTGACTTTACCAGCCAAAAAAAAAATTATGTACTTTATTTGAATTTTTAAACAATTCATAAAATAATCTATAAAATTTTTCCTAATAAATTGAAATACTCTTTCCTAAATTTAAACCGTTATATTATTTCTTATCGAAAATTTTATATTATCTATAAAATCTTTCAAATTGTCAGCAATTGAAAGATTCTTTCTACATGTAACCTACTACACATGAAGGTTTGAGTGGAGTGTTTTCGAAGAAGATATCATAGTTGTGAGAAAGATTGTGTCGAGTAGAGAGATGGAGGAGCTGAGTTTTTCATGCATTGAAAACAACCATGTTTTTCCTTCTCCAATTTGTAAAGCGAGAAAGATCAGTGGTCAGTTGCTCCAAGGTCACCATTCTAGCGTCATTTCTTCACTTCTTGAAATTCTAGTTTTTGAACTGTCCATAAAATAAAAAAATTAATAAACTAAAAGATTCTTCTACGTGGCGTAAAGGTAGAGTGACAGACTCACATACTTGAGGCACTGGTTCGATCCTTCATACGGATCAGAAATAGCAACAACTTAGAAAAGTTCCCCTCCTCGAATAGGAGGTGCCAACTTTTTAATTAAAAAAAAAATAAATAAATAATAAACTACCATTTTTATTTCTAATTGAAATTCTAATTTATATCTTTAAAATTAGTTAAAAAAATTAATATTCATGAGTAGAAAAATTCTCTACAAATGCAAAACGATAAAATTGCAAGTAATACATTGAAAAAACCTCTTCCTACATTTATATTTTATATTTTAATTAATTTATAAAAATCACCACAAATAATAATTTACATTTAATTCATCTCTACTAAATTTAAATCCTCTCATTCATAATTTTAATCCATACGTATTTATCAACGTTTGTGTAATTGTTGACAGCTTCAATTCCCAAAGGATTTCTCAGTATCAATAATCTCTTTCCAAGTCTTAATTTTTGCATTCAAAAACATCTCACAAAATATCATAAATCTTCGTCAATACACAATGATAATAATAATAGTAATAATAATAATAATAATAATAATAATAATAATAATAATAATAATAATAATAATAAAAATAATAATAATAATAATAATAATAATAATAATAATAATAATAATAATAATAATAATAATAATAATAATAATAATAATAATAATAATAATAGCAACAATAATAATAATAATAATAATAAAAATAATAGTAAAAATAATAAAATTAATAATAATAATGACAATAATAATAATAATATATAATAATAAAAATAGTAATGATAATAATAACAATAATAATAATAATAATAATAATAATAATAATAATAATAATAATGATAATAATAATGCTATAATAACATTTATCATTTTAATAATAATAATATTACTAATAATAATAAATTATTATTATCATTTTAATAAAAGTAATACTAATAATAATAATAATAATAATAATAATAATAATAATAATAATAATAATAATAATAATAATGCAAATGATAATAAAAAGGGCTTATTAAAGCATAAATATTTTAATTCTTAAAATTATTTCGTA
>SEYY01023647.1:32500-35000 GCA_009176605.1 Armadillidium nasatum
AATTAATATCAAGTTTAACATTTTGTAAAATTAAACACGGAATAAATATCTATATGAAATATGAGAAATTATGCTTTTTCGCTTTTAAAGCACAGGTAATAGTTATTTAAAGTTGATAAAATAGAAAAAAAAGACCAAATTGCGACTGTAAATTGAAGGTTGCGCGCTTGCAGCAAAAAAGACTTTCATTTATATTTTAATGAGCTTCCTCTTTTACTTTTTGAACAACCTTCCAAAATTTTATTTCCTTTAAAATCTTTAATAGTATTTTTTTTTCAATGAATATTAATTTTTTGGTTGAAAAATAAAATTTAAAAAGAAGCTTCTCTAATGAAATTGTTTTTTTTAATAGACTTTTAACTTAATTATCTTTATTTTGCTACGTATATGAACTAATTTTTCTAACAATATTAACGTGCTAATTTTCTAACTAATAATTTGTATCAAATTATACAGTATATTAAACATATTACTAATCAAAACAAACAATACATTTCTTAAACATTATGGCCAACCACTACAAAAATTCTATTTTTACTACTCTTTATTTATTATTTATTTATTATTCATTTATTTAAGTATTTATGATGTTAACATGTCGAATTAATTGGAGATTGGAAACTTCGAAGCGTTGAGTTGCCAGATTTGACAGATTATAAACTGTTTGTCATTTTTTTTCGTAAAATTAATAGCACACAGTGTTTTTGTTCGAGAAGGAAGAAAGAATCATTAATTTTAATTTATTAAGCTTTACATCATAAGATTTTAATATTAATTTGAATTTTAAATTTCGATAATTTAAACCTAGCAACCTAATAAAGGACACATTCCTCGAAACGTTTGTCAAGCACAGTTTTCCCATTTTGGTAAGAAAGATCTTTAATTTTTAATCTTTATTCTTTTTTTCAGATACAAATTTACATATACAAATATCGTGTAACTTTACATGTTTTGATACTAAACTGAAATGGGCTTCTGGGGAGACGAATTCGTCCTTTGAGCCCAAAATGTAAGATGAATGTAATGATAGAAATTTTACTCGTCATCCCCAAGATAATGATTGCATCTATTTGGAACATTTTCCCCAGCTGCCTTCCTTCTAAAACCCCAGTGAGGGTAAACGTCATATGGAAGAGAGCTATAATATTGAGTTCCTAATCTCCATTTGATCCTAGATGCCAATGATTGTATAGTGAAACTGAAATATTTTTTGTAGTTACGAGTTATTACAAAGAAAGTGAAAGAATAAAATACAGAGAAAAAGATTAGACACGAAATGAGAAAGGTAAAAAATAATTTATTTTAGGATGGTGTTTAGGATATAAAAAAATAATAAAAAAGGAATATTTTTTTTAATAATAATAATAATAATAATAATAATTATAATAATAATAAATTAATTATTTTTTAATGTTTTCTGAATTAATTTTTTTACATATACTTATTGAAATTAAATTATTATTATTATAAAATATAAATAATAATAATAATAATAATAATAATAATAATAATAATAATAATAATAATAATAATAAAAAAAAAAAATATATATATATAGTTCATTTAGAGTAAGAGACAGTCAAAGTTTCATCAGTCACTTCTCTGACAGTCTAATTATTAGCTACCTACTTCTATGAGGTAATATAATTGAAACTTAATATAAGACGTAATAAAGTATATATTATATATATAATATATATATATATATATATATATATATATATATATATATATATATATATATATATATATATATATATAATATATATATTTATTTATTACCAGATGCTTGTAATCTCTGCATCCGATAAAATCGATAGTTAAAGATATCTAATCGAATATAACATTGCATCTCGGATTACAGCACTCTTATAAATGCCACACTTATTATCTTAATAAAAATAAGACTTTACCGTGTGTGAACGCTTATTCACGGATTTTGCAATTCACTTTCATACTGTTTTGTCATTTTCACATACTCTTGAAATTCTAATTGGAGACTCTGAGATATTAAGAAATAACTAATATCCCTAGAAAGATTTTTTGGCATATAGATTAAGAAATAAATAGAAGAAGGGACCAAAAGGATTATATTAATTTATCTACGAAAATAGGAGTGCCTCTTTTTTTTTAAGTTATCACCGTCACTCACGGGCAGAGCCCTATTCGAGGAGTGTGGTTCTTAGCCAGGGAAATTGAGTTTTATGTTATTTCTGACCAAGTAAGTTACACAGATTATTTGGATTTTGGATAGGGAAACCAGGTACAGTCAAATCAAGTATATATTTGACCTCCAGTGTGCGTGATTTCGAATCCTTGATAGACGGAACTTCTCTGTAGGAGCAATTTAGAGAGAATGTGATATTGTATTTGTTGGAATAGCGTGGAATGTTGTCAGTGTTGTCTATGTTTTTAAGTGATATGTGAGTATTGAGATTAGCGTAATAATAGACCTTTCCGTAAACTGTAATTAATTATTTAACCACAGAAAATCCCCTAC
>SEYY01023647.1:37500-55000 GCA_009176605.1 Armadillidium nasatum
AACAACGGAGAGAGAGTTTGCCCAAGTCGCATCTAAATGAGATCTCTTAAAGCCCGAGTTTGGCTGCTTCATAAACCATAAATTTAAGTTTGAATTTTCCACATAAAACCCTTTGGATTTATTTCATACGAAAGCTTAATAAGGAAAGTGGTATTGGCGTCTCCAAGAGAGGATGCAAGAAAGAGAACAGGAAGGAAAAGAAACTCGAGTCTTGGTAAAGTATTTTGCATAACGAAAATTTTTGAATAGGTTTTTTTTATTATTATTTTTTATTAATATATATATTTTTTTTAATTTATGTTGAAGTGTGTGGGTAAGTGTGTGCTTTTTATATAATGTATAATGAAAATATGATGTGAACATCAACTTAACGTACATAAACAGAAATGAATGTATAAATTGGGTAAATGAAAGCACAGATAGTGCGCGAAACGTCAGACACAAGAATAGTTGAAATATTTCAATGTATATTTGTGAATATGTATATAATCATAGAGGTTCTTTGTATTTGAATGAATAAAAAAATTTTCCTTAAAATTTGTATATAAAGGTACTTTTAATTAATGAGAAATATATATATATATATATATATATATATATATATATATATATATATATATATATATATATATATATATATATATATATATATATATATATATATATATATATATATATATATATATATATATATATATATATATATATATATATATATATATATATATATATATATATATATATATATATATATATATATATATATATATATATATATATATATATATATATATATATATATATATATATATATATATATATATATATATATATATATATATATTGCTAAAAGAAAATGATTTAATAGATGTAAGATATAAAATGTAATCTATAATAGAGGGGAAAAGAACATGTCCTCTCCGAAGTTCGAACTTTGAATCAAAACGGTCATCGTCGTAATCACTGCACTGTCTCGCTGACTCAAAATAACCCTCTTCAGGTGACGTATTGACTGTTCTAGACTCCCACCATCATGACATTAAATCACAATGTAAACACATCAAACCTCGATTATATCATTTATTTAAGTTAATATTTCTAAAGAAAGTAAAATATAAGATGTAGCAATAAAAAACAATGGGAAGTTGTGGTGACAGGCCCAACAAGTCGGCTACGTAAAACAAAGCTCCTCGATTTACCAAGGCCACTCCTCGCTTAGAACCTAAAAAGATTTTGGAGGAGTAGCACCTGACAGCCACCAGCTTACAGGGTTGGATGGTTATGTTTCATGGTTGTTTTTATGCTTTTTGATGGAGAGTGCGATGCTGACTGGAACAACATCAAAATCTAAATAACATCATATATCCCAATGTATTAGGAAATGCGAATTCAATTACGAGCTGTAAGAGATCTTTGACGACACTTCAAAATTACCCAAATCAAAATATTTATTCCATATTTAGCAGCGACATTAAAGATCTTTTGGTTCAGTATCTTCTAACCAGCTTTTATATTTTTCGATCTTGATTTCATATTAAATAAGTTGTTTTTATATAATGTTTATGATTGTTAGTATGTATATGTGTATATTCAAGTTTATCATCCTATATACTATTCTACGTAAGATATATTTATCAAAGTTATTATATTTGGACATAATTATTTTGCAATAACATGTTTCACAAACATATATTTTATCGAAAATAAAATTAAACAAGTTAAAAAAGAATAAGAAGTAAAAAAAACAAAAACAAAAAAAAAGATTTCCTTCAAAATCATTAAGGGAAACTCTCCGACTATTTCAACTCACGCTTCAATTATACTTTCTACAATTAAGACTAAAAATAAGCGACAATTCCAAACGAACATGACAAATTACATTGAACTTTTTAAAGAAGAAGAAGGAAAAAACGAACCTTAACTTTGCTGACGACTCTGATTTAATTTATTTATATTTTTATTTTTAATATATAAAAACTAATCAAACAGTTTTTTACTAATAATTTTCTTAATTGATAGACATTCATTTATTACCTTTTGCAAAAATGCATTTATTTTCTATTTCAAAAATATCGATTTTTACTTTCGAATATCAATTTGATCGATATTGAATGTCAAAATTATAAAGATAAAAATATTTGAATAAATATACATATATATATATATATATATATATATATATATATATAATATATATATATATATATATATATATATATATATATATATATATATATATAGTAAATTAATGAGTTTAGAAGTAGCTCATTCCAAAGTGTTTAAAAGCTATGTTATCTCCCAGTTTATTATCACTTCTTGCACTATTTGTAACCATCTTTGTCCAGCTTAATTTTAATGCACTCCATTTGGCAAAAGCTGAATTTAGTATTGCAGGCAACGCAAGTGGGAAGTTGTTCTACAAGGTTTAAAGTTCGATAGACTTTTACTTAAAAGTATATTTCTGTAAGTCAGGTCACAATAATAATAAATTTATTTGAAAATCTATTTTTTTATGAGAATATTTTAATGAGGATCGTGATCTGCTTTAATCCATTTTTTATGAGAATATTTTAATAAGGATCGTGATCTTCTCTATTAAATATTTTACATAAATCTATGGCATTAATATATATATAATAAATCACTGTAAAAGGACACCAGTTTAATAACATTCGTTTTAAGCAATTTATTGAATTAATATTCGTTCATTTGTAAAAGTATCTTTGGTTCAGTGATTTTTATACGTTCTCAATTCCTATTTATTTATTTATTTATTTATATATTTATTATATTTATTTATTAGCAATTTAATAAAATGAAAATTACTCCTTCCAATACTTACCTATAAAAATTATCTCCGCTGCCCCACTTTGCGGACGCTGACCCGTCGCAGGATATTCGGGGGTTAAGCGATACGTGGTCGTTTCTCGGGTCGTCGAGAAAATGAAGTGTCCCGTACCCAAAAGTCTTTATAGATTGTGACGTTACACTAATTAAGGCGTCAATGCTTGTGTCGAAATGCACACCTGCAATAGTCACATTAAAATCAAAATTATATATATATATATATATATATATAATATAATATATATATATATATATATATATATATATATATATATATATATATATATATATTTATTTTTTTTTTTTAATTTTTTATTATATTATTATATATATATATATATATATATATATATATATATATATATATATATATAATATATATATATATATATATATATATATATATATATTATATATGTGTGTGTGTGTGTGTGTGTGTGTGTGTGAAGAAAGGAATACACACACACACAGATATATACACTGAGAAGGATAGCAGAAAGCGCCTGACAAAATTCGCATGAAAACATCATTAATAACAAACATTGGAAAACGTTGTAAAAGGAAAGAAAAGAGAAAAAAAAAAAAACAGCAAAAAAGAATAAAAAAAAGGAAACGACGAAACAGAAAAGGAAACGTTTTGTTTCCTTCTTTTCCTCCTTTCAAAATATCGGAGAAAGTTAGGGCCAATATAAAAATACTTTTTCTTTCTTCTTTGCCTGCACGGTCAGCAAAATCACTCCCATAACTATATATATATATATATATATATATATATATATATATATATATATATATATATATATATATATATATATATATATATATGTGTGTTGTGTGTGTGTGTGTGTGTGTGTGTGTTCAGAGTATAACTATGCAAAATTATTCATTAAAAATACAATCATGAAAGATTATCCCAAAGTTGATGGTTATCTGCCCTTTAAAATCAATATTGGCATGAATCCCGTAAATAATAATAATAATAATAATAATAATAATAATAATAATAATAATAATAATAATAATAATAATAATAAAAATAATAATAATAATAAAAATAATAATAATAATAATAATAATAATATAATAATAATAATAATAATAATAATAATAATAATAATAATAATAATAATAATAATAAATAATAATAATAATAAATAATAATAATAATAATAATAAATAATAATAATAATAATAATAATAATAATAATAATAATAATAATAATAATAATAAAAAAGTTGCATTATTATATGTATTTATTTATCTGTACCTTTTTTTTCAGACCTACAACAATGGTATATAGTAGGATTAGATAAGAATATTTTATAAGAAACACGTGAATATAAAAGATATTCACTTTTTAAACATAATTCTTTGTAAATTTTCTAAAAGGGGAAAAAGAACTATTGTACAGTTAAAAAAAAAAAAAAAAAAAAAATAAAAATAAAAATAAAAAAAAAAATAAAAATAATAATAATAATAATAATAATAGCAAAAAAAATTTGTTAAGTACACAGTAACAACGATCTCAAAGACCGTACACTGGAAAAAAAATTGTCCTAACGAATAGTTGGGACAAATGGTAATAATGTCCCAACAATTTTTTTTTTTTTCATTTATTTTCTTATTAGAAAATAAATCAATGAAGCGACTTATCTTATGTTAACATTTCTTTTCTCTATTGAAAATTTTACTGTGACGTTTTTACAACTTGTCCCAACGATTCGTTAGGACAATTTTTGCAGTGCATCAAAATGGGTGAAATTTACAGACTGGATATTTGCAGAGTAGAAACGACTCTATCATTTATTTAAAATTAAATTAAATTATAAGTATAAAATATGCTTAAAGATCATAAACAATAATTATAAATATAAATATCAGATTATATTTAAAATAAAATAATATTTAAAAATATTTATTTTTTAATATTTAAAAAATTATATATAATAATACAAAAAAAAAAAAACAATAATCTTTCATTTAGTTGTATTTTAAGTCCCTAACTTCAAATATTGATGAGATATCGCTTCTCTAAACTGATATAATATCTTGCGGTCAACAGTATATATTAAACCCACGAACAGTATATTTTATTCGATCTAGACCATTATCAAGTCTCTCAATTCGATCTAGAACCTTATCAAGTCTCTCTATTCGATCTAGACCCTTATCAAGTGTCTCTATTCGATCTAGACCCTTATCAAGTGTCTCTATTCGATCTAGACCCTTATCAAGTCTCTCTATTTGATCTAGACCCTTATCAAGCCTCTCTATAAAGAGACTATATATATAGAAAAAAAATGCCTCAATTACGGAAAACAATATAAAAAATAACTGAAGGAGAAGCAAAAAAATAAAATAAAAGGATGCTTAAATTAGCTTAAATAATAATAAGAAAGTTAATAGTTTGCATAATAATTTTATTCCAATTAATAATAAACTTGCTCTATATGAATTAGCAGCTTTTCGAAGAATTGTTTTATATGGAAATCTTCCACTTCGGAAAACTACGCTAGGATCGAAATGGAAATGTTTTCTAAGTATTCTTATTAATATATTTAAATTACTTTTATCAGGAATTGAAGGCATTTATGTAGCTTCCATTGTATTAAGTGTTCTGAGAAAGCAAACTCAAACTTATCATTATAATAGTAATGAATGTTGAAGAGATTAAAATAGTTATTAAAACCTGAAATTATTATTTAAAATACATTTCAGAAAAATAAGGCAAAAACAGAAAAGAAAGATGCATTTTATTAATTATTTATAAAGTTATTGTTATATAATTATATATACTATTAAATTATTATCAATAAAATTATTATTATATAATAATTTACTTTCAATAAAACTGTGCTTGCACTAATTATTAGTAAATCTTATTATAATATAATAATATACACTATAATAAATTATTATTAATAAAATAATTATAAAATAAAAAAAAAAAAAATTAAAAAAATAAAAAAAAAAAAAAAAAAAAAAAAAAAAAAAAAAAAAAAAAAAAAAAAAAAAAAAAATTATATAATTATATATACTATTAAATTATTATTAATAAAATTATTATATAATAATAATTTATTTTACATAAAAATGATAAAATTTTCAAGATAAAATGTACTTTTTTTCCAAGTCTTTATAATTTTGATATATTAATAATTTATTAATAAAAAATAATTAAATAATAATTATAATTTAATTAAATAATTATTTAATTTGTCAAGGAACTAGGCAAAATTTTCCATCATTTTTCATTTTCGTTTTGCAAGTCATTTTCGTTGCACAATAATTGTCAATGCTGATTGACATATTTAAATTTGTCCAAATGTAAATTTAATAATAATAATAATAATAATCATATAATAATAATAATAATAATAATAATAATATATAATAATAATAATAATAATAATAATAATAATAATAATAATAATAATAATATAATAATAATAATAATAATAATAATAATAATAATAATAATAATAATAATAATAATAAAATAATAATAATAATAATAATAATAATAATAATAATAATAATAATAATAATAATAATAATAATAATAATAATAATATAATAATAATAATAATAATAATAATAATATATATAATAATATATAATTTATATATAATATATATATATATATATATATATATATATATATATATATATATATATATATATATATATATATATATATATATATATATATATATATATTATATATATATAGAAGAGAGAGAGAGAGAGAGAGAGAGAGAGAGAGAGAGAGAGAGAGAGAGAGAGAGAGAGAGAGAGAGAGAGAGAGAGAGAGAGAGAGAGAGAGAGAGAGAGAGAGAGAGAGAGAGAGAGGAGGTTTACAAGTTGTGTTTACATGAAAAAATATGTTAGAAGGTAGCAATATCGATAGTCTGGTCGGCATGTCCACACCAACTAAACTGTAAACTGTCGATAAATATTTTACAATTTTTTTATTTCTTTTGTCCAAGAATGTGAAATTTCTTGAAATTATTCACAGATTCTTATAACAAACTGAAAAATTTCTTATTATAATTTAATTTAAAAAAACAAGTAAGCAAATTACTTTCAAATACTAATTAAATGAAATCTCTTTTTTAAATACTAATTAAATGAAGTCTCATTTTTTTTAAAATACCTGTTAAATAACTCTTTTCTGTATCAGCAAAATGATATCTCTTCTTAAATAAGCTCTAAGAAACTGCAAGCTCTATCGGAAACACTATCAAAGATTAAAGCTATCGATAGATATACAAAACAGTAAACAAATTAGATCTATACCCTTATCAAGTCTCTCTATTTGATCTAGACCCTTATCAAGTTTCTCTATTCGTTATAGACCCTCATCAAGTCTCTCAATTCGATCTAGACCCTTATCAAGTATCTTAATTCGATCTAGACCCTTATCAAGTCTCTCTATTTGATTAAAACCCTTATCAAGTCTCTCTATTCGATCTAGACCCTTATCAAGTCTCTCTATTCGATCTAAACCCTTATCAAGTCTCTCTATTCGATCTAGACCCTTATCAAGTCTCTCAATTCGATCTAGACCCCTATGAAGTCTCTCAATTCGATCTAAGACCCTTATCAAGAAAAGTTGTTTATTTTCAAGAAATTGTGTATTTTGCTGAATGGAGTAAAAGAACTTATTGAATTGAATTTATCGAATTCAAATTTACTTTCTTAATGTTTTCAATTATTTCAATGTTATCATTGTAAAGTAAAGATATCAGCATAAGAATATATATAAAAAAGTACATTTTTTAAAATGTTATTTGCATAATCATTCAAAAGAACGTAACACACACACACACACACACACACACACACACACACACACACATATATATATATATATATATATATATATATATATATATATATATATTATATATATAATATATATATATATATATATATATATATATATAATATATATATAATATATATATATTATATATATATATATATATATATATATATATATATATATATATATATATATATATATATATATATATATATATATATATATATATATATATATATATATATATATATATATATATATATATATAATATATATATATATATATATATATATATATATATATATAATATATATATATATATATATATATTATATATATATATATATATATATATATATATATATATATATATATATTTTTTATTAAAGCGTGTTTTAAAAGATTTATCTTTAATTTCTTCCGGTTTTAAATATAAATTAAAAAGCATTGTTTTTTTTTTTTTTAAATAATAACTAAATGACATCACTTTTTAAGCACCATTTAAATGATATCTCTTTAAATATCATTTAAATGATATCACATTTTAAATACAAATTTAATAACTACTTTTTGTATCAATTAAATGACATGTTTTAAATACTAATTAAATGACATTTTTTTTAAACACCTGTTAAAAACTTTTTTTTCTGTATCAGTAAAATGATACGTCTTTTAAAATACAAATTAACTAACTAATTTTTTATACCAATTATTTGATATCTTACCAATACCATTCAAATACCTTTTTTAATTTTAGTTAAATGACGTCTTTTTTAAAAAATCTTTTACCTAAATCAATAAAATGAAATCTCCTTTTAAATGCAAATTAAATAACAAATATTTATCCCAGTTATATGATATCTTACCAATAGCCAGTCAAATACCTTTTTTAATTTTAATTAAATAACATCTTTTTCAGATACCAATTAGATGACGTCTTTTTTTAAAAAAAAAATATAAATTTAGTGACATTTCTTTATTAAAAGCACAGACTGAATTAACTAAAACACCACTGGCATATTTACAGTATTTCCAATAATATTTTTTAAAATTTTTGTGACATTAGCAAAATTATTAATCATAACAAAATATTTCCTAAAATGCTAATGTTTTAATTAATATATATATTATAAATAAATTTTTAAATTAAAGATATTAAAAGAATATTAATATATTATTTTATATGGAAAATATTACTTATATTTTTGACTAATAAAAAATTAATAGCTATCCTATCTAAATCAGTCAATTAAAAATAAATCTAATAAATCATTGAAATATTCTCCACCCCCTGACCCCCTACCCCCTCAAAAAAAAATTTAATAATAATAATAAAAAATTTTAAGAAAATTTAAAATGAAAAAAATTTTTTTTTTTAATTTTAAATATTTTAAATGAAAGAAATAAAAAATCCGTTTAAAAAAATTATGACCCTCATTTTTAGTCTCTAAAATTTATGCAAAGACTGATTCTCGATTTAAATAAAAACACAATTTATGGACGCTTTGATAATGGCAAAGGCCTAAATCATCTGACGAAGAATGATGAACTCATTTGCATATTTTAAAAGATAATGATTGGCAATAAAAGGAAATGACAAATGTTCATATACTATAGTTTGTCTCTTAAAAATTTTATAAAAAAAAAATAAATTTTTTTTTTTTTTAAATTAAAATTTTTTTAATTTTAAAATTTAAAATATTATATATATATATATATATATATATATATATATATAATATATATAATATATATATATATATATATATATATATATATATATATATATATATATATATATATATATATATATATATATATATATATATATATATATATATATATATATATATATATATATATATATATATATATATATATATATATATATATATATATATATATATATATATATATATATATATATATATATATATATATATATATATATATATATATATATATATATATATATATATATATATATATATATATATATATATATATATATATATATATATATATATATATATATATATATATATATATATATAAATAATAAAAATAAAAAAAAAAAAAAAAAAAAATTTTAATATTAAAAAAAATATATTTATTAACTTTAACAAGGATTAGAGGGACTAAATTTTTTCTCCTTCCAGTTCTTAAATCAAAATTTTATAAAAAAATTTATAAAATCTTTTAAAAATCTTTATTCACTTCATTAAACAAGAGATTAAAAAATATCTTTTTCTTTCGCCCCTTTTTAATATCGCTTTGAATTTGCATACGAATAGGAAGTTTTTTTTATATTTAATTTTTTTATTTATATTTATTTATTTTTATTTCATTAAATGACTCTGCAATTTTATATATATATTATATATATATATATATATATATATATATATATATATATATATATATATATAATATATATATATATATATATATATATATATATAAATATATAATTATTATTTTTTATTTTATTTATATTTTATTTTTTTTTTTTTTTTTATATTTTTTTTATTATTTTTATTATTTATATTTTTATATATAATATATAATAATATATATATATATATATATATATATATATATATATATATATATATATATATATATATATATATATATATATATATATATATATATATATATATATATATATATATATATATATATATATATATATATATATATATTATATATATATATATATATATAATATATAAATATAATGTGAACATCCTGGACATTCCATGATAATTTTATTATATTTTTAATGGCGTTTATAATTTTAATCCAAAATTTTACGAGGCCTACTACCATATATAATATATATATATATATATATATATATATATATATATATATATATATATATATATATATATATATATATATATATATATGTGTGTTTATATGCGTCAACCAACCAGCGAAACAAACATACGAACAAAGATCTGTGTATATAAGCTGTGTTTTGGAAGTTTGGTTTATTCTCACCAAACCCTTCGATGAAGATATACCTCGGACCTCTCTTGGGGTCGTTACCCATATCCTCGAAACCTTACTAAATATCTTCAGGTATTATTGCTCTTACTGTATTATGTTATTATTATTATTATTTATTATTATTATTATTATTATTATTATTATTATTATTATTATTGTCTGTTACAGAAATAAAAGCCTGACTTCCTCTTAGTAGTCTTTGCCCTTTATATATATATATATATATATATATATATATATATATATATATATATATATATATATATATATATATATATATATATATATATATATATATATATATATATATATATATATATATATATATATATATATATATATATATATATATATATATATATATATAATAATAATAATAATAATAATAATAAATCAATTTCCCAAGTGTAAAATTTCGATGGAACTAAAAAATATGAGCAATCCTTGGAAACCATTAACTACACAAAAGGTGTTCGTTTGCAATTCCCGACATTTCATTTGCATCCCCTTTTCGAGTGAGAGAAGACAAAAGAGAGGCAAAAATAGATGCCTTTTATTCATGTCACATTCCCGAGGCAATTGGCGTCATTTGTCCAAAGGATAAGGAAACAAGAAATCCAATTCATTCAAATTTACTTCAAACTTTTATATAAGAAAAGTAGGAAGAAAGAAATGAAGATATTCGAGTAAAAAAATATATTGAAAATGAAATAAAAGTTTTATTGAAAGTTTAAAAAAAATATATTGAATAAGGGAAAAAAAAGTTTTATTGAAAGTAGAGTGGAAAATATTGTAGATTATTTGTGTGCATATTTTAATATTAAATGTGGACAAAAGTTTGATACAATATCAGTCTGAAAAAGTTTTTATTTCACTTTTACTGAGCAATTTAATAAATTTATTGAAAGACTCTATTTACTAAAAATATGCTCCTTAGAAGCATGTTTCTTACTCATCTCACTCCTAGTAGATGGCTAAAGAACGAATTTGACACTATGTTTTCCCTCTGGAGAAAATGCGCATTTTCCACAGCTTTTTTCCCCCTCGGGAAAATATTGTAAATTGATCTAATCATAATTTCAATTTTTGCATTACCATATGGAAAATAAGTAAATTTCTTTCATTCCGCACATCTTTCCTGTCTTTTACTCCAGAACAAGGAAGCTGTGTGTAAAAACGTAGAGTGGATTTCAACCTTAAGTCTTCCCTTTAATATATAAAAATGAACACCAATAAGTTTTTATTGATTTATCCTTTTACCATTTCTAAATTTTTATATTTTCTGCCATCAACTTGCACTATGTGAATTTCTCTCTTTTTATCCCCCTCTCTTTTTCTGTCTATCTGTCTCTCTCTCTCCCTTTCTTTATATTTGATTTAGATTAAAATTTTTCAACACCAAAAAATTTCACTCTTAATCCTCTTATAAGATATTGACAAATAACTTCTCACTTTTTCTTTATTCATTCTCTTCTATCAAGATTATAGCGCTTCATATTAGATGTCTTTTTAATACTTTACATACTTTGCATTATTTTCTTCTTATGCACAACGTTTTTCTTTTCATATCTTTCTTCATAACATTTTAAGATCATACAAAACTGTTTCTTCTTAGTTTCTGCTAGATTATCCCATTTATGTAATTCGCTTCAAAATAATTTTTTCCTTTTCATTGTTAAATATACTTTAATGCTTTCAAATAAATTATTTAATTCCCATCCTTTTATAGCTAATAAAAAATGTATTTTTCTTATTTCTGAACCATTACTACTTAGCGGTTCTTTGTTCTTATTGTTACTTGTTTATAGTATTAACGAGAAAATATTTTTCATTCAGATGTTGTTGCTCTAAGGTTTAAATATTTCAAACCTGTTTTTCATGTTCATTATAAGTATCATTATGTTTTTTCATACACTTAATATTAGAAAATTAAATAAATATAAAAAGCAACTTTATTATGTTTTATATGTTTTAGTCTTGATTATATAAATTCAATATAATTGTGAGGTTCATCTTTAGTACTTCAAGGTTCTTTTTATAGGAGCTTTAGGTACTTCTTTAACGTACTTAGGTATTTCTAGGTACTCTTTTAGGTACTAAGGTATTTCTATTAGGCACTTAGGTATTTCTAGGTACTTCTTTTAGGTACTAAGGTACTTCTATTAGGAACTTGGGCATTTCTAGGTACTTCTTTTAGGTACTAAGGTATTCCTATTAGACACTTAGGGATTTTTAGGTACTTCTTTTAGGTACTAAAATACTTACTTCTATTAGGCACTTAGGTATTTCTAGGTACTTCTTTTAGGTACTGAGGTACTTCTATTAGGCACTTAGGTATGTCTAGGTACTTCTTTTAGGTACTAAGATACTTCTATTAGGAACTTATGTACATCTAGGTACTTCCTTTATGTACTACCTACACCTTACTTACCTCATGCACTTAAGAACCTCTAGGCACTTCTTTTAGGCACTGGTTTACTTAGGTATTTCTAGGTTCTTCTTTATAGGTACTTTATAGGTTCTTTATAGGTTCTGAATAGGTACTCTTTACATTGAAGAAGAAGTAATATATGGAAAATTACTCTGTTAGGTCTACGTTAGATTAGGCGTCATTATTTTTTTGATTAAAAAAATCCAACACTTTTGTAAAGTTTTTACTCTAGTTCGGTTCTTTGACTTTTTCTACTTTTTATTTTCTTTGACAAAAACAATTTATTTTAATATATTTATTTTAACAAATTTAATCTAATTACAGTAATTTGTCTAACTTAATTTACAGAATTATAATATCAACAAAAGTTAATTTAAAGTTATTAAAATTTAATTATTTTTAATAAAAAAAATTTAAATTTCATTTTTAGTAAAATTTTTTTATTTTTTATTTATTTATTTTTCATTAATTATTTTCTAAATTCTTTTTAAAATATTTTCTTTGCGATATTTGATGTGTAAATATGTTATAAGTTTAATATTTTTATATTTAATATTTCAATATTTCTTCTTAAAATTTTAATATTTCAGTATTTTATTTTTTATATTTCAATATTTTATTTTAATAATTTTATATTCAGTATTTTAATATCCTAATTTTAATATTTTATATTTATTATTGTAATATTTTATATTTATGATTTTAATATTTTATATTTTAATATTAAATTTTTAATATTTTA
Source organism: Armadillidium nasatum (assembly GCA_009176605.1). Classification (NCBI taxonomy): domain Eukaryota; kingdom Metazoa; phylum Arthropoda; class Malacostraca; order Isopoda; family Armadillidiidae; genus Armadillidium; species Armadillidium nasatum. The sequence continues at coordinate 51,369 of SEYY01023647.1, forward strand.
ATATTTGAATTAAACATTTAATATTTTGTTTTTAATATTTATGTTTACTTTAATATTTTGTAATTTATATAATATTTTAATTTTTACAATTCTACATTAAATATTTATATGTAATATTTTAATTATTCAAAATTTTAATATTTAAAAATGTTTTATTTTATATTTTGAAAATATTTCCTTTTTTAAATATTTACATTTAGTATTTTAAGAGTTTATTTTTAATAGTGTAAAAATTTATATTTAATATTTTTATATTTTATATTAAATATTCTTACTATACTATATATGAATATTTAAAAATAAAATATATTTTATTTTTAAATATTCATATTATTTTTATATTTTATGTTTAATACTTATATTATTTTTAATATTTAAATATTTTATTTTACTATTTTGAAATTTTATATTTTATATTTAAATATTTTATTTTATTATTTTAAAATTTTATATTTAATATTTTAATTTTTAAAATTTTATATTTTAATTTTAATATTTTATAATTAAATTTAATTACATTTTTCATTTAAAAAATTGATATTTTTTAAAGTTTTTTTAAAATATTTAATTAAATAATTTAATGATTTGAATTTAATATTTTAATTTTCACATTTTAAATTTATATTTTATTTTTTAATATCCAATATTTTTTTATTTAAATTGAAAAAAATTTTTTAAAATATCTATGTTCATTATTTTAATATTTTCTATAAATTTTCATAAGTTTAATATTCATATCAATATTTAATTTTAATTATTTTCAATTAACATTTAAATAATATATATATATATATATATATATATATATATATATATATATATATATATATATATATATATATATATATATATATATATATATATATATATATATATATATATATATATATATATATATATATGAACAAATAAATAGGCAGATAGGAAGATATACTCAAATTTAGGTAGATAAAAAAAGTAGATAGATAAATTTAAATATTGATAGATGTATACAAATATACTGGCAAATAAATTTAAATATTGATATATTTATACACGACATTAAGTTATATTCTTATTCAATTCTCTTGCTCAACATTTCGAGAATGAACTCATTCGATTGGAATTATACAATACAAAAGAGATATCGGAAATGCAAATCATATTGATGATAAAATTCAGTCCTTTTGAAACTCAAAGTTTTACATTATGTCCATTTAGCAATGTCAAGGACGGAGGAAAAGTCATTTTTCATTCAATTCCTTAGGATGAATGTAAGAGTAATCCCTTTAATTCCAAAATGCTTCTGCATGTGACGGTAATGGTTTCGGAGGGAAGTAGAGAGAGAGAGAGAGAGAGAGAGAGAGAGAGAGAGAGAGAGAGAGAGAGAGAGAGAGAGAGAGAGAGAGAGAGAGAGAGAGAGAGAGACAGACAGAGACAGAGAGAGAGAGAGAGAGAGAGAGAGAGAGAGAGAGAGAGAGAGAGAGAGAGAGAGAGAGAGAGAGAGAGAGAGAGAGAGAGAAGACACAGTTAGAAGGTAGGCGTTTCTCTTTTATTTTCAAATTAGTTATGAAATAATATCTGATTTGGCAGAAAGAGAGAAAGAGAGAGAGGAAGGAGAAGAATGCTGAAGTGTCACTTTCATTTCTAAAGAACACTAAATGATTATGATTTAATATCTGATTTTGCAAAAGAAAGAGAGAGGAGAGATTCTTTTTCTTAACGAATAAAGAAAATGAATGACAATGGTTTAATATCAAGCTTCGGTAGAGAGAAAGAAATCTTTTTCATATACAAAGAACATAAATGATTTTGAAGTAGTATCATAGAACTATTACAGATATATTAAGATATAAATACGGATATTTAGCAACTTTATACCTTTTTTGAGTAACATTATACCTTTTTAAATTAACTTTATGACTTTTTTGAATAACTTTATTCCTTTATAGAGTAACTTTATACCTTTATTGAGTACATTTATATCGTTTTTGAGTAACTATACCTTTTAAGATAACTTTATACCTTTTGTGAGTAACATTATACCTTTTTAAATTAACTTTATGACTTTTTAGAGTACATTTATACCTTTATAGAGTAACTGTATACCTTTATTGAGTAACTTTATTCCATTTTTGAGTAACTATACCTTTTAAGATAACATAACTTTTTACCTTTTTTGAATAACATTATACCTTTTTAAATTAACTTTATGACTTTTTTAAGTAACTTTATACCTTTATAGAGTAGCTTTATAACTTTATTGAGTAACTTTATGCCATATTTGAGTAACTATACTTTTTAAGATAACTTTTTATTCTATTGGTGTATCATTATACCTTTATAAAGTAACTTTATGACTTTTTTGAGTAACTTTATACCTTTATAGAGTAACTTTATACCTTTATTGTAACTTTATGCCATTTATGAGTAACTATGCCTTTTTAGATAACTTTATACCATTTTTGAATTACTTTACAACTCTTGGGTGATTATATGCTTTTGTTTTTATTTCTGATCAGAAATAACGTGTAAAATTCTCAAATTAATCAATAAAACAAAAGTATGTTTTAATTTAAATTAATAACACAGACATTATAAAAACAATTAAACATTTAATAGTAATATATTTCCGACTTTACGACCAAATATGCAAACCCAATTAACGACGCAAAACAAATATCAGGACATTTATTCCTCCAATTCCGAAATGTTATTTCACAAACACACACGCACAAACACACACATACACACACACACACACACACATATATATATATATATATATATATATATATATATATATATATATATATATATATATATATATATATATATATATATATATATATATATATATATATATATATGAATCTGCGTGTGTGTATGCGTGTAATTTTCTTAGTAAACTTTGCCTTAGGTATTCATTATAATTTGCTTGTGTTGGAGTCTTGAAGAGCTCTTAACATTATTCACATGTGTTGAGATGTTCTCAGGATCATTTGTTGCTCGTTATAAATAAGTATATATGCTTGTATTTATTAGTATTAAATATAGAATCATGAAATACAAAAAAATTATCGAAAATTTTTTGAAATTTAAAAGTTTTCCTTTACGGATATAATGCAAATTATAAAGTATTTATTAAATTAACTGAATAATAAAGTAGATATGAGAAGATAAAAGAGTAGATATAAGAGACCAGAGTATTTTTCAGTTTATGCAAACTATATAAACAATAATCGAAAAAAAAAATTTTTTTTCTTCTTCTTTTCTTAAACATATAAACATAAAAATATAATATATAAACATAATAATATAATATATAAAATAAAAATCATTGGTTTAATTTGAACGATTATGGGATATATTCTTTCTATCTTTATTCGATAATCGCACCAAAATACGAAAACAGACAACCTCTCAGGCTTAACTCCTTACAGCTTTATATTAATATAATGTTTCTTATAGCCTTTTAAGAAGATAAGATTTAATTCCTTATACCCCTTTAGCAATATCAAATTCCTTTTGACAATTTTGGCAAAACTAAATTTCTTACAGCCTTTTAACAAGGCCTTGCTTCTTACATCACTTTAACAAAATTCAATTCATAAGTTTCCTTTAACAAGATATTATTATTATTATTATTATTA
>SEYY01023648.1:5000-10000 GCA_009176605.1 Armadillidium nasatum
CAACTCATAGAGTAGTATTGTCCAGTTGTGTTTTGATGAAAACGCAAATGAAGTTTCACGTCTTCCTTTTTCCCCACAATCGCCAGACATTAATATCATAGATCCCAAGTAGTTTGTATTGGAGAACACGTTTCAGGGTTACTATCCACCACCAGCATCCTTACAAGATCTTGGTTAGTTTTTCATGAAGAATGGTATAACATTCCATTATGCTCCATCATAGATCAATATTTGTCCAATCCCAGAAAAATTCAAGCTATTATGAATGCGAAAGTTTGTCCATCATGATGTTAAAAAGTAAATTCATGAATTTATTAATTGTTTTCATATATATATATATATATATATAATATATATATATATATATATTATATATATATATATATATATAATATATATATATATATATAGGGAGAGGACTTAGCGTAGTACGAAGCGATGAAAGTATCCCCCACTGGGCATAACCAGCATGGTTAGACCATTCCATTTCATTCCGTCCACTTTCATTCGTTCCTTCTTCGTTCCACTTCGCAGATGGTATTTAGTGTATCCTCGTCCCATATTGGAGTGCCTATGTTCCCACTAGCTTCACCCTTCTTCACAAATACCCTGCAAATTTACAAGCGCTTACTCGTACATTACGTTTTAAAAAAATATTCGGCTTACACCTTCGACTGTCCTTAATATTCTCGATGATTCTTTTTCTCGTGATCTTTCTTGGAAAGATCACGTTACTTCTCTTTCTAAACAATCTATTAGGAGGTTTGGTATTCTGAGGCGCCTTAGCAAATTTTTTTTACGCCACCTCAACTGGTTGCTCTTTATGGGAGAGGTTTTCGCTCGTGTATGGAATACACCTCACAAATCTGATATGGTTCCACTCATACAGTTCTCCTAGAAAAGTATAGTCTAAGGCTTTTCGTCTTATCAAATCTTCCGCTTTCACTAATTCTCTTCAGTCTCTTTATGCCCGTCGAATTATTGCGTAACTCTCTCTAAACTATCGTTATTACAATGGATATTGCTCTTCTGAACTCCCGAGTCACATACTTCCTACAATGAAAATGGCTCATGCGACACGCCTTTCTACATAGTCTCATCCTTTCTCTGTCTAATTCTCCGACATCAGACTTAACCACTGTGCACAATCTTACATGTACTCAGAAGAACATAAGAAAAATAGAGACAGTTGAAGCCACACGAGCCTATCGAGACTGTCCCAGTCAAAACAAATAATAACAACACTAATTCATACAACAAAGACTAGTTCTATTATATTCCTAATTATCAATTTCTTCATGAAAAGTAAGATAAATATAAAACTAAACCCTACATATATTTTGTAGACTGAACTAATTACACATGCAACATGCAATGAACCAACACTCACTACAAATAATAAGAATAATAGGAATAAGAAGCATGATAAGAAGAATAATAACTGCCGTCAACATTAGTCACAAGCTGGTCTAAAAATTCATATACACCACTGGTAAAGTCTAGAACACACTCCGTTCATCTGTTTAATATATATATATATATATATATATATATATATATATATATATATATATATATATATATATATATATATATATATATATATATATATATATATATATATATATATATATATATATATATATATATATAATAGGAAAATGTCAAGGAAAAAAGCTTTAAAAATGTTTTACATTTTACAAAAAAAAAATAAGTTGATTTTGGACTTGAATACACTTCATCTTTGGGACTTCTTTTATGAAACTTGATAAAAAAAAAAAAAAAAAAAAAAAAAAAAAAAAATTGCATATATTGACTCAACAAAAAAAAAATGCAATATCTTTCTGTTCACAATACCTTGCAATTAATCATATATATATATATATATATATATATATATATATATATATATATATATATATATATATATATATATATATATATATATATATATATATATATATATATATATATATATATATATATATATATATATATATAATATATATATATATATTGAAAAACAATGATAAAATATAAACAATTCTACTTTTTTGAAGAATGCAAAGAATACGTGATTGGAACACAAATGTTTATAGATTGCGGATGTACCAAGGGAATTGAAAGAAGATTAGGAAGAATAAGAAGAATAAGAATAAGAAGAATAATAGAAGAATAAGAAGAATAATAAGAATAATAAGAATAAAAATAAGAATAATAATAAGAAGAAGAAACCATCACCTTCCAAAATAAAAGTATATATTATATGATTTACAAAAAAGTAATAATAATAATAATAATTAATAATAATAATAATAATAATAATAATAATAATAATAATAATAATAATAATAATAATAATAATAATAATAATAATAATAATAACAAGCTCATATGCGTATCCCGAAGAGATACTCAAATGTTCTTGTTATAAGAGGCATAATTTTTTGGTGAACGTTGAGGTTAAGGTTGGAGGTGAAGATGAAGGCATAATTGAATGCTGAGGTGGAGGTGGAGGTAGAGACTGATGCAGAAATTTATCCGTAGGTTGACGTTGAGGTGAAGGTCAACTTTGAATTTGAATTTGAGGTTGAGTTGGATGTTGAGACGAAGGAAGAAGTGAATACTGATGTGTAGTTCGAGTTTGATATGGAGGTGGAGGTGGAGGTATAGACGAAGGCAGAACTGAACCCTAAGGTTGAGTTTGAGGTGAAGACGGAGACAGAAGTGAAGGCGGAGGTGGAGATGGAGGTGGAGGTGAAGGAGGAGGTTGAGGTGGATGTTGAGACGGAGGCAGAAGTGTATGTGAAGGTGGAGGATATATATATATATATATATATATATATATATATATATATATATATATATATATATATATATATATATAATATATATATATATTATATATATATATATATATATAATATATATATTAATATTATTATTATATAATATATATATATATATATATATATATAATTATATTATTATATATATATATATATATATATATAATATATATATATATATATATATATATATATATATATATATATATATTATATATATAATATATTTATGATAATTAATTATAAATAAAAATAAAATAAAAAATTTAATTTATTTAAAAAATAAATATATATATATACATTTGGTGAAGCAACTTAATATAGGTCTTCCAAAATGCATACAAATAGAAAATAAACGGAATAATAATAAAATAATAATATAATATAGATAATAATAATAATAATAATAATAATAATAATAATAATAATAATAATAATAATAATAATAATAATAATAATAATAATAATAATAATAATAATAATAAGAAGAAGAAAATTCAGCAACTACAACTTTGTGTATTTCAACTCTTTAAAAACTCCTAGAAGTTTTTCTCTCAAAGACACCAACCAACTTTTCAGGGAAGGGTCTCTAAAAAAAAAATTTTTTTTAACTTTTTAATTTGCAGGGTATATGCATTTCAACTCATTGAAGAAAAGAAAACTCGATTTCTGACGTTTTTCTGTGTCTATAACAGTTTGAAAGTTTTTTTGAAAAAAAAAAAAAAAAACTCCCAAAAAACCGTTATAGATAAAGAAACATGTCATAAAATCGACTTTTTCAGAAAAGTTGAAATACAGGTACCCTGAAAATATGATCATAATCGGCCAAGAATTAAAAAAAGTGCTTTTAACATTGGACCCTTTCCCTTCAATTTCTTTTTATTTTCACGTCTTTCTTCTTGACATTATAAGCATTCTTTGCCTCCTTCAGAGAAACAAAAGAAATGTCGTGTAAATCTCATCACTGCTGTTGGTAGGGCTGTTGGAGTTATGTTAGGTTGTAAGAATGTTTTTATTCTTGGCGTTACTCCAATTATACAAGGGCATCATCCACCTTTTGTATAGAGCATTGCTCCCATATTTGTGGTGGCTCTGGTTTCACCCGTCTTTTGGATAAGAGTGAGTTAAAGGTTAAAATACTTAACAAACTATTCCGTTCTTTCCAATTTACTTGACCCTTTAACTTAGCGACATGACATTGTTACTCTCTCTCTCTTTTCTATAGATACTATAGCTGTAAATCATCGAGGGAACCGACCACTCGTATACCTCTACCTTTACGACTTTCTCGTAGGGCAAGGGGTGCATTGTTTGCACATGAATTTTGTGGAAACAAACTTTGTTTTCTCTTCCATCTTCTGTGTCTCCTGCCGAATTTAATCTTAATAACTAATTACTTTAAAACCCTAGTCTGTTCTTACCTACGAAATTTGCGGTAGATGGGAATTTTATTCCCTACTTCAACACCCAACCTTGAATAGAGCTCTGGTGATATGTGCTAAAAAAAAATAAAGATAAAATAAAAAAAAAAAAAAAAAAAACACACACAACAAAGTAAATTATCTACAAAACTACCAACATGATAAAAAACAACAACAACAACAAAAAAAAATTCAACAATAACAAGTGCAAGAGGGGCAATAAAACCGATGAAATATATGGTCTCTAAAAGCAGATTATTCGCATTTATGGCAAAAGAAAATCTTTTGTTATTTATCCGTTTATTGATTTCAAATAAAATTTTACTTTATCTCATTCAATATAATATTTTATATTATAAATCATAAATATTCAACTAATATTTAGCTAGATGGTCTTTACATCATATATATATATATATATATATATATATATATATATATATATATATATATATATATATATATATATATATATATATATATATATATATATATATATATATATATATTAAACTCTTTAAAACCATTAAATAAAACGATAAAAAGCAAAAGAAATTAAGACATATTAACAAAATATGTTAAAACACGTAAAAATTAAGTAGAAGGGTTAAAGCGAAGCGAAACGTTTCAAAGCTAAATTGCTTCCTTATTCAATTTCTCTTCATTCGCGATTGAATAAGGAAGCAGTTAACTTTGAAACGTTTCGCTTCGTTTTAACCTTTCTACTTAA
>SEYY01023648.1:17500-24157 GCA_009176605.1 Armadillidium nasatum
CACTTGAGGATCCTAGGTATATTCTATCTAGAAAAGTTCCTCTCCTTGAATAGGTCAATGCCCGTGAGATGTAAACTTTTTATTAAAAATAAGAAAATGAAAATAAAAATAAATCTTTTACTTGGTGTACCACACTCAAATTTAGAATATTTCAAGTTCCACATTTTATTTGAACTGATTCGAGGGACAAGATATAAAAACAAACTTTTTTTTCACTCCTAATTTTTTGACAGTTTATCTTAGCTATATTGATGTTTTATCACTTTCCTATAGGCATTATAACAGCAAGATAGTCAAGGGAGCCAACCATTTGCATTTTCACCAATATTTTACAAAGGATTTAGTATATTCTTAACATTTTGTGTAGAGATTTTTTGATAACTTTTGGCTTTTTTAATTTTAATCGCTTTCTTTCCAGCCACTACTCTTCTGTGGAATTCTTCAACATCTTACGTTTTTCCAGCTGAATTTTATAATCCTTCCCTTGAAATTAATGTTAGATTGACGCCTCAATCTTCATCATCTGTCCTTATGTAATTTGTTCGAGTAAGAATTAAAATAGAGTCGTTTTTTTTCTGATTAACTGAAAAACAATTATTCTAACGCAGGATGTCATATAACTGCTCACTAGTCAAGTACCTTCAAATGAAATTCTATTCTATGCCAGTTTACTGTTCAGAAAACTAATGAACTTGTTATTGGGATTTAACATGAAACTAAACACGATTTTGCTTATTAAGAAAATGAAAATAAACTGAAAGACCAAATTCGAGATTCAAATATTATAATAAAAAATTTCAGGAAATATTTATTGTGGTTAAATTTACTAATTTTTTTTCCTTCTCTACTTGTAATTACACACACATACATATACACACCATATATATATATATATATATATATATATATATATATATATATATATATATATATATATATATATATATATATATATATATATATATATATATATATATATATATATATATATATATATATATATATATATATATATATATATATATATATATATATATATATATATATATATATATATATATATATATATATGCTGGTGTGTATAGCCTTTATTTGGTATTTTAATAGTTCATTCCAAAAACTGATACAATTACTTGACGATTCACTCGTTTTGATATGAAAACCTTCTGCACAAACTTTGGCGACATTTACTTGCTGAATATTTAAATTGAAATTGATCTTGACCGTCTCTGAGTATTTCCATATATGCTCTTTTGTCACAGTGTGTAAATTAATATGTAAATTGTCTTTTCCAGTGTATGATCTAGTTGCTTCTGTCTTCATTCCCTAAATTTCTTTCCTTTTACTTGGAAGTGGAAACTCTTTTATATATATATATATATATATATATATATATATATATATATATATATATATATATATATATATATATATATATATATATATATATATATATATATATATATATATATATATATATATATATATATATTATATTTATATATTATATATTATATTTATTATTTTTTATTTATATATTATATATATATATATATATATTATATATATATATATATATATATATATATATATTATATATATATATATATATATATATATATATATATATATATATATATATATATATATATATATATATATATCTATATATATATCTATATATATATATATATATATATATATATATATATATATATATATATATATATATATATATATATATATATATATATATATATATATATATATATATATATATATATATATATATATATATATATATATATATATATATATATATATATATATATATATATATATATATATATATATATATATATATATATATATATATATATATATATATATATATATATATATATATATATATATATATATATATATATATATATATATATATATATATATATATATATATATATATATATATATATATATATATATATATATATATATATATATATATATATATATATATATATATATATATATATATATATATATATATATATATATATATATATATATATATATATATATATATATATATATATATATATATATATATATATATATATATATATATATATATATATTCTCACAACTTTTCCCATAAACGTGGGGTGGTGTCTACCTCAAGCCACAACCGTTCCCAACACTTAACCTCGCAACATGTTTTCCACTCATTCCTATCTTCTGTCAACCGCACACCCTCCTCCCAGCTCAACCCTCCGTTCCTCAATAACTCCTTTACCCCACTCATCCAAAGTCACCTTGGTCTCCCCCTACCTCTCACACCCTTCACTTCTGATACAAACACCTTTTTAATCTTTTATATATAATATATATATATATATATATATATATATATATATATATATATATATATATATATATATATATATATATATATATATATATATATATATATATATATATTATTATTATTATTATTATTATTATTATTATATTATATTATTTTACTTACATTTTAATTCAACTTCAACTTCAAGCATAAGCAGTCAAAAATTACTCAATTTTTTGTTAAAAAATATTTTTGTAACTTCAAATAAAATAAATGTTTTCTCGTATTAGATCTCCATATCCGATATATCAGCTTTAATCTCTCTAAATAAGAGACAAGTCTATCATTATTTTCTAAGCTAATGAAGGGAACGATGTTGTTATTCTAAATAAATCCAATAATTTAGATAAGAAGACCTTCATTCTGATTGACTGTTAATTCATAATATAAATGATGATTCCCTTAAAGTATCTCGGACCTTTAAATTCATCGTACCATCTGTAAATTCTACAGTTATGATAAGCTTTAATAAACTAGATTATGATCCCTGTTATTCAAGAAGTTCTGGTAGTTTTTCCGGCCTCCTAAAATACATAAACCCAATATCTGTATCAGATTGATACTAGCTGCTTGCATCGCATACAACTGTAGTTTAGTTAAATTTCTGTTTTTGTTTTTTGTTTTTTTTTGTTTGTTTTTTTGACGGCATTTAGCACCAACGAATACATTTTAACAAAAATCATGCAATTTCAAAAACTGTCTATCTTCCATCTTCGATCAACATAAATACTATCTATGGAGATTCGAAATACAATCCTTTTACACGAATATCCCTACTTTAGAGGCTATCAATATCTTACTTAACTACATCTTTCACTCTCAGTTCACCTTTCTATCTTTCACTAAATCTGAATTTCATAAACTTTTGATTCTGGCGACTCCTGATAACTAACATTATTTAAAATTTTGTGAAACTATTTGGTTATTACAAGCCCAGTCTAATATTATTATAAAAGAAACATGGATGACACTAGGGTTGGCCGACGCACCGGGTGCGGTGCGGTGCGGTGCGTGGTGCGGTCATTTTGGTGCGGTGCGGTGCGGTGCGCAGCACATTTTTAGCAACCCGGTGCGGAGCGGTGCGGTGCGAAAGAAAAAATAAAAGTGCGGTGCGGTGCGGTGCGCAAGCGAAAATTAGAGGTGCGGTGCGGTGCGGTGCGTGGTGCGGCCTCTGGTGCGCACCGCACCGAAGTTGATGTATACTGCGATGAACATTTGTTTTTTTTTTTATATTATATATATATATATATATAATATATATATATATATATATATATATATATATATATATATATATATATATATATATATATATATATATATATATATATATATATATATATATATATATATATATATATATATATATATATATATATATATATATATATATATATATATATATATAATTGAATTTTTTTTACATTTTCAAGGTATCCTGACAGAAAAGTTAAAGTTCTTATCTTTATTCCACCTTTCTCACTTCCTCTCGAAATTTCCTTGACAAAAAACTGAAAAAGACTGTAGAAAGACGTGTCACACTAGCCTATTTCATTGAAGGAGGTATGCGACTGTAGAGTTCAAAAGAGCAGAGCTGGTTATAGTGAGTAACACAGAAATTTGAACACGTGAAAGAGTTTGGAGAGAATTAATGTGAAAAGAACTGATAAGACAAAAAGACAGACTCCATCTTTTCAAAAGCATCATGAGTGGAACCATCCCAGATGTGCAAACGTGAAAACAAGGCATCTGTGAAAAGTAGAAAAATTTCGAAAGAGCCCCAGAACATTAAACATCTTAGAAGCTTGTTTTTCATAGAGAAGTATTGTAATCCTTTAAAGTTATAACGATAAAAACAAATAGCCAGAATATTTAGGGACAGACTAAAGTTTGATTTCTGTAGAATTATATCTAGTAGAAAGAGAGGATCAGAGTTTTGGTGATTGAAAATTCGCATGTTTTCTCTCCCCTCTGCGAGAAAGAGCAAAGGTTGACTACTCCAGGGTCACTCTTCTAGCGTTAATTAATTGCTGTTGACTATATATATATATATATATATATATATATATATATATATATATATATATATATATATATATATATATATATATATATATATATATATATATATATCCTCCGGCGGGCAAAGGTGAAGTCCTAGCAAATTCCGCCGGAGCTGGAAAAATCCAATCTTGACCGAAGGAGGACAACAAAGAATGCAAGTCAAAGGAAGTGGAGAAAACAGATAAAGGGAGTGTGTTCCAGACTTTACCAGTAGAGTATATGTAACAATGATAATAGCGGTTAAGTCTGGGGTCGGACAGAGAAAGGATGAGACTGTGTAGAAAGACGTGTCACACGAGATCTTCTCAATGAAGGAGGTATGCGACGAGAGAGTTCAGAAGAGCAGTGTCCGTTGTAATAGCGATAGTAAAGAAAGGATGATGCAACAATTCGACGGGCAGATAGAGATTGGAGAGAGTTAGTAAGAGCAGGAGAGTTGATGACACGAAAAGCCCTAGACTCCCCAAATTATTAACATATTACACACTTTAACGGCCACGATCAGTTATTTCATGGAATAACTAGGTATTCTATGAAATAACTGCATTATATACTTTAACGGTAACATATATATATATATATATATATATATATATATATATATATATATATATATATATATATATATATATATATATATATATATATATATATATATATATATATATATATATATTTAATGGAGCCAACTTTGGTAGTCTCGGAAAAGCCCCGGGGGGCAGTTTCCAAATATATCCCTCATCCACCCCTTCCCCATTTCTTCTAGTTCTGGTGAACGTGCCTTAAATTTCGCTATCCAAAACGACCTTGAGCAGTTGGTGAAGCTCCTTACTCGTATCCCTGATCGTCTTGGAGTTGAACCCATATATATATATATATATATATATATATATATATATATATATATATATATATATATATATATATATATATATATATATATATATATATATATATATATATATATATATATATATATATATATATATATATCCAAATTCAGATTCGGTTATTTTTTTTAATGAATTTGGATTCTGATTCGGAGGTTCTGGATTCTTATTCAAATTCGAGAAATTCCAAAATCAGCTGGATTCGGATTCAATTCGGATTCGGATGGGAATTTGCCGTATTAGCCCATCACTGATATATATATATATATATATATATATATATATATATATATATATATATATATATATATATATATATATATATATATATATATATATATATATATATATATATATATATATATTTTATGCCTCCTCTGGTGGGCAAAGGCCAGAGGCCTACCAATATCTACCAGAGTTGGGGAGCATTCGAAATCGGGTCGCTAATGTCAGACGTGACACGATACCCAGCGTTTAAAAATGTGCAAGTCAAAGAAGTTGGAAAAACAGGTAAAGGGAGTGTGTTCCAGACTTTACCAGTAGAGTACATGTAAGAGTGAACATAGCGGTTAAGTCTGGGGTCGGAGAGTTGGACAGAGAAAGGATGAGACTGTGTAGAAAGTCGAGTCGCACGAGCCCTTCTCAGTGGAGGAGGTGTGTGACGTGAGAGTTCAGAAGAGCAATGTCCGTTGCAATAGCGATAGTACAGAGAGAGTCACGCAACAATTCGACTGGAAGAAAGAGATTGGAGAGAGTTAGTAAGAGCGGGAGAGTTAATAAGACTAAAAACCTTAAACTCCACCTTTTCAAGAAGAGCTGTATGTGTGGAACCACCCCAGATATGAGAGGCGTACTCCATATAGGGGCTAACAACACCCCTATACTGAGCAAGCAACTGGGGTGGCGTAAAGAAAAACTACGAAGGCGCCTCAGAACACCCAACCTCTTAGAAGCTTGTTCAGAGAAAGAAGTAATGTGATGTTTCCAAGAAAGATCACGAGAAAAGGAAACACCGAGAATATTGAAAACAGAAGGTTTGAGTTGAGTGTTTTCGAAGAAGATGTCATAGTTGTGTGGAAGATTGTGCCGAGTAGAAAGATGGAGGAATTGAGTTTTTGATGCATTGAAAACGACCATGTTTTCTCTGCCCCAATTCGAAATACGAGAAAGATCGGAGGTCAGTTGCTCCAAGGCTATCTTCTTGAATCAATCAACTGCTGTTGGGAGGGACGTCTTTCATATTGAAAGGAATAATGAAGGGTGGAGTCATCGGCATAGGAGTGGATAGAAGATGAA
>SEYY01023649.1:0-5000 GCA_009176605.1 Armadillidium nasatum
AAATAATATAAATATAGTTTTTAAAATTGTTATATATATTTTAAGTTTCATTATATAAATTTAGTGCAATAAATGATATACATTTATGGAATTTAGTGATACAATATTATCCATATTTGAAATTTTTTATAATTTATTTTATTAATAAACGTAGAAGATTATCTGAATTGTGCTTCACTTTGAACCCTAGTTAGCCGATCTTCTTTCAACATTGTTTAATTTTATTGGACGGTATGCAAAGTATTAAGAGTAGATATTATTAATATTAATAATGATAATGGTAATAATAAAAAAATTGACAGTAATAATGTATTGTAAAGTTAGGTAATAATAATAATAATAATAATAATAATAATAATAATAATAATAATAATAATAATAATAGTAATAATTAAGATCTATTTAAACAGTTAATCACTTAATAATAAATGATAATAATTTTCAGTAACCATATTGAGCATAAATAAAATTAAAAAAAAAAATAAAAAAAAAAAATATATATAATATATATATATATATATATATATATATATATATATATATATATATATATATATATATATATATATATATATATATATATATATATATATATATATATATATATATATATATATATATATATATATATATCACATCACCACCACTCACGGGCAAAGCCCTATTCAAGGAGGGGGTGTTAAAAGAATAAAATGAAAGTAAATAGAGTACAAAATCCAGAAAATAAAAACCACCCTACAGTACCACCTAACGCAAATTTCTCAGGTGGGCGCAGACGCGGGCTTTAAAGAAATTGAGATTAAATTCAGGGGAAATACAGAAGATGGAAGAGAGTTCCACAAAACAGAGGTGGCAGGAAAGAAAGAGGCACCACAGCGGACAAGCCTGGAGTTGCCTATGTCCACGCAAAATTGATGCGCGAACATTGCACCCCTTGTGCTGCGAGGACGCCGTAAAGGTGGAGGTACACGGGTGGATAGTTCCCTCGAGCATTTGCCACTGTAGTACCTATAGAAAAGAGACAAGGCACCAACATCACGTCGCAAAGATAAAGAGTCAAGAGAATTAGAAAGAGCGGGACAGTTTATAAGTCTTTTAGCCTTTGACTCAACCCTATCCAAAAGACGGGTGAAACCTGAGCCACCCCAGATATGAGAGCAGTACTCCATACAAGGGCGGATGAGACCCTTGTATAATTGGAGTAACTGCGAGGAAGAAAAAATTCTCGCAGTCTAAACAGAACTCCCAGCTTCTTTGAGGCCGCCCTAGCAACCATTGTGATATGAGGTTTCCAAGACATTTTTTTGTTTATGTGAAGGCCAAGGATGTTTTATATTGTCAACAGGAGAGACGGGAGAACCATCGAAAGAAATAGAAAAGTTAGGAGGTGTCTTTGAGAGAGGAGATTTCTAGAAGTTGAGTTTTTAAAGAGTTGAATTTCACAAGGTTGAGACGACCCCACTGGGAAATTCTATCCAGATCTGCAAGAATGGAATCGGAAAGATGAAGACGAGAGGCAACTCTAGATGCAAAGGAAGGAGCAGATTTGAAATGAGTAGAAGAATGGAGGGTTGAGTCATCGGCATATGAATGGATAGGGTTAGATGAACAGCTGAGAAGATCATTAATGAAAAGTAAGAATAGAGTAGGAGACAAGACAGAACCCTGAGGAACACCACTATTGACAGGAAAGGAAGAAGAAGTCGCTCCATCAACAACAGCCGAAATGGAACGATTAGAAAGAAAACTAGACATAAGTAAGCAAAGAGAAGGAGGAAACCCAAAGGAGGGGAGCTTGGAAAGCAGTGACGCATGCCATACCCGGTCAAAAGCCTTAGATATGTCAAGCGCCACCACGCAAGTCTCCCCATGTCCCTAAGGGCAGAAGACCATAGATCTGTGAGATAGGAAAGTATATCACCAGTAGACCTCGAACGTCGAAAGCCATACTGATGATCAGAAAGAAGGGAATGAGATTCCAGATGATCTAAGAAGTGAGAGTTAAGAAGGGTTTCAAAGATCTTAGACAGAATACAAGTGAGAGCTATAGGGCGATAGTTGGAAGGATCAGAGCGGCTACCTTTCTTCGGAATAGGTTGGACTAATTGCGCGCTTCCAACACTGAGGGAAAGTACTAGTATTGAGGCATAGAGAGAAAAGTTGAACGAGGGACGGAGCCAGCTCAGAGGCACACTCCCTTAAAACTCGGGGAGGAATGCCATCCGGGCCGCTTGCCTTCCTAACGTTCATAGATTTCAGAAGCCCATGCACCTGGTCAAATGAAATCACAGGTAAAGGCATGGGACATCTGAGAGGAGAAGAAGTAGGAGGAGGATTGCCGGAGTCGTCCAGGGTAGAATTAGAGGAGAATAGGAGGCCGAAGAGATTAGCCTTTTCAGTTGGAGTGTTAGCAACAGAACCATCAGAGCGAATAAGAGGAGGAAAGGAAGATTTACAGAAATTGTTGGAGATGTTTTTGGCAAGAGGCCAGAAAGATTTTTCAGTAGGAGAATTTAGGAGCTCAGCACACCTTCGTTTGGTGAAAGTCTGCTTTGCTCGTCGAAGAATATCCCTGCAACGATTCCGATCTGAATGAAAATTAGCTAGAGTGATAGGAGAAGGAGAATTTTTCCACTGTCGATACGCAATGTCTCTAGCCTGAATGGCACGAGAACAAGCGCGATCGAACCATGGATTTTGAGGAGAGAAAGGATTTAGTTGAAGAAGGAATGAACCTGCTCATCCCATCAACGATTACGGCCCCCACCTTATCGGCAGAGACCGAAGCGTCTTCAGAGACAAAGCAGTCACTCCAGGAATAGTTAGCGTAGAAGCAACGCAAAGCCCCCCAGTCAGCCCGATGAATGTGCCAGAAGATACGCTTAGGGCAGGGTGGAGCAGTTGGAGAGAAAGCATGAAAATTAAGACAAATTAGATTGTGGTCAGAGTTTACCAATAGGTGCGAAGATAGCATATTTATAGAGAGAAGGACTAGTAGTGAAGCATAAATCAAGAGTGTTCAAGAATTGGTTGGGACGATCTGGAATGTGTGTTGGTTCTTTAATCAGTTGCTCCAGATCGTTGAGAATGCTGAATGATTCGGCCTCCTCTCCCCCTGAATCAGTATGAGAGGAACCTAACCATTCAGTGTTGTGTACGTTGAAATCACCTAAATAGAGGACCTCAGTATTTGGATGCGAAGATGTAACAGTCTCGTGAGAAGTATTTAGGTACTCAAAAAAGGTAGAAAAATCTGTTCTATTAGGAGAACAGTAGCAGAAGCACAAGATTATTGAAGCCACAGAACATCGAAGTTAGGAGATTCAAGATTCACAAGACGTGTTATATATATATATATATATATATATATATATATATATATATATATATATATATATATATATATATATATATATATATATATATATATATATATATATATATATATATATA
Organism: Armadillidium nasatum; assembly: GCA_009176605.1. Lineage (NCBI taxonomy): Eukaryota > Metazoa > Arthropoda > Malacostraca > Isopoda > Armadillidiidae > Armadillidium > Armadillidium nasatum. The sequence continues at coordinate 3,454 of SEYY01023649.1, forward strand.
TATATATATATATTAATATATATATATCTTGAAAAATTAAAATTCGTTTCCATAAAAATAAACAAAAATGTCAACACAGTGGAGTTTCGTGTGTAGGATGTAACGAGTAACGGTAACGGAAAAACCCGTTATAATTTGTAAAAATGGGGTAGCGTTACCGTTACTCGTTACTTGAGAGAAAATGTGTAGCGTTATTGTTACATCGTTACATTTTAAATTCCTTTGAAGCGTTACCGTTACTCGTTACATGTAACGCGTTACTGCCCACTCTGTATATATATATATATATATATATATATATATATATATATATATATATATATATATATATATATATATATATATATATATATATATATATATATATATATATATATATATATATATATATATATATATATATATATATATATATTGTGTACGTGATATTATATCACGTATTTTTTGAATAAGGAGTTATTCCATGACTTTTTGACGGTCGAATGCATTTCCTTATTTACACAGCCGTGATTTTTTTTTTATATATATAATATATATATATAAGGAAAAAAAAATATATCCTAAAATTTAGAAAAGGAAAAAAAAAATATTTCGAGCCACATTTTTTAACATCACCTTTCTTTTTTTTTTTGTACTTGTTATTTTTTTATTATTATTATTATTTTTTTAACATAAAGTAAATATTTTCAAAATGGCAGACATCCATACGCCTTTCAGTTGACAAATTCAACTGAATTATTTACCTTAATTCCTATCGTCATACGATAAATATGATTTTTTAAACGACAAAAAAGTTCACCGAATTTTTACTTTTTGTGCAACATCATTTCGTGACGTCATTTACTAGAAAGTTCACTTAAGACAATTCTATGAAATTGCTAATGTAAATAAAGGTCGCTTTTCAAAGCTCATTTCACAGTTTATCTTTAATTATACGTTTTTTTTCTATTCTCATGTTATTTTTTTTATTTAATATGTGTTTGTTTTAAATATTTAATATTAGTATTATTATTGCTTAGTATTATTTAGTATTATTATTGCTTAAATGTTATTAATAAATTATTATTCTCTAGAATAAGACAGATTAGTTAATAAATAATATCAGCACAGCCTCCATTGGTAAACAAGCAATTCCAAAAATAGTTACGTAAAATTAAACACCCGCCAACATTTACCAAGACACTTTAGAAAGTAAATATAAACGCCCATGCTTATTTATTCATGGGAATATATTTTGCGGGTCTGGGATGAGGAGGGGGATAAGAATGCCTTAATGCCTCCTTTTAAAACAGTAATGCCTCATTTACCCTTTTAAGAATAAATGCCTTTATTCTCTTATTTCCTCTGGAGATAAAATGCCCCAATGCCCCTTTTTAAGACCAAATGTATCATGACACCATTTAAAACCAAAGGCATTAGTGCCACCTTTTGTAGTATAATGCCTCAATGCCCCCCTTTTAAAAGACCAAATACCTCAGTATTCCCATTAAAAAGAAATATCTCAATACCCCCTTGTGAAATGAAATAATCCAATGTCCTTACACTGC
>SEYY01023649.1:17500-25279 GCA_009176605.1 Armadillidium nasatum
ATATATAGGTTCCCTAGGAACAAATCTCTATAATATATATATATATATATATATATATATATATATATATATATATATATATATATATATATATATATATATATATATATATATATATATATATATATATATATATATATATATATATATATATATATATATATATATATATATATATATTATATATATATATATATATATATATATATATATATATATATATATATATATATATATATATATATATATATATATATATATATATATATATATATATATATATATATATATATATATATATATATATATATATATATATATATATATATATAGGGAAAAATTTTTTTAAAAGGATAATCTCATACTGTGAGGTTAATTATTATTAGTTTATTTCTTATTATTATTTATTATTATTTATTATTATTTATTATTATTTATTATTATATTATTATTATTATTATTATTATTATTATTATTATTATTAGTAGTAGTAGTAGTAGTAGTAGTATAAACGGACAGGATGAGATTACAAGTACGAATAATATATTTAATTTATCTTTTATTTTATGAAAAAAAATTTTTTTTATTTATTTTCTTTTTAATTAAACGCGCGTCTTGCTAATTAATTATAAAACCTGTATCCTGTCATTTCAGGATTATGTACACAAATAAACATTCATATGTCATACAGGTTTATATATATATATATATATATATATATATATATATATATATATATATATATATATATATATATATATATATATATATATATATATATATATATATATATATATATATATATATATAATATGATTTTAAAAAATTAAAGGAATACTCGATGGATAAGTTGCAATGATGTACAGTTGCCAGCGAGCTTGAGACTTGGAGTTGCATTCACCGTGGGTCGAGGGAAGGGGAGGGGTCTCCGCTTCTCTTCTCTCTCTTATATATCTATATACTATTTATTAATTTTTGAGTTATATTCACTCCGTTTATATGTATTATTTATTATTTAAACCCATAGGTTGACCAATGCAGATTGAGATATTACACTTTATTTACAAACACCAATTCATGCAATTTATGCAAAATATACACAAAATTAGGAAACAAGCTTTCGCTCCTTTTCAGAGCCTCTTTCAGGTATCACTGATGCGACAATCTTCCTTTCGTAATTCCAGGTTCTCATGATGGTAGTTGGTTGTTGTATAACTTGTTAAAGAATGGAGAGCGGAACATGATAGAATTTTGCAACTGATCGATCTTGTATATGTGGTTATTCTAGACATGAACCAGTACAACACAAAATGCAATAATTTACTTAACGACACTAACACATACCAAATCCTCACAAAAAAACCCACATAAACAATCGCAGCAATCTTTCAATAACTCCCTGCAACTCATTCTTAAAGATCACCCTACTGTTCACAAAAAACTTAAAGCCTACATGACACAAATCCCTCAATTTTATGGGGTACCAAAAACACACAAACCCAATGTTCCTCTTCGTCCTATCATAGCAAATACTAACTCTCACACTTATAAATTAGCACAATGGGTATCTTCACAGTTAAAACCCCTTCTGGGCACAATTTCACCATCACATCTTAAAAACACAGAAGATTTCATAAATAAAACCTCCTCCCTTAATACAAAAACTCACAAATTTATCAGTTATGACGTCATCTCCCTGTTCACATCCGTTCCGGTGTCACAACTTCTACAACTTCTAACAACATATATAACTGATAATAACATCAATTTACAATATCCATTTCCATTATTAAAACAACTTATTTTGCTCATTCTTCAACACAACTTTTTTCAACATCATCACACCTTCTATAAACAAAAAGAAGGATTGAGTATGGGCTCTCCTCAGTAGTAGGGCTACCAAACTATTGGTTAAATAAGCCTAACGAGAACCGGTTTCCGTTCGGCGCGTGGTCAAGGTCACGCCTTGACTATTCTCGCTCGCCTCGGGTTTTTTTCGCGGGTAAACATTTATAAATAAAAAATAAATAAATAAATAAATAATAATTTAATTAATTAATTAATTAATTAAATAAATACATAAATAAAAAAATAATAATAAATAAATAAATAAATTAAAAATAAAAAAAAATTATATATATATATATATATATATATATATATATATATATATATATATATATATATATATATATATATATATATATATATATATATATATATATATATATATATATATATATATATATATATATATATACCAGTGGGCCCTACGGATGCCCAGGATGGGTCCTCATACCCTGAGACGGAGTTCCAAGGTACCCCGAGGAAAAAAAAAATTAAAAGAAAATAATGTATTTAATAAATAAATAAATAATATATTTTATATATACGGGGGTTGGGTGAAAAATAATAGTTATTAATTAATTAAAAATTAATTAATAAAATTATTATGAAATAATAATTATTGAACACGTGTTAAAACACGCTGCACCCCGCAGGGGATAACTTCCCACATTGCCACATCCCTCTCCCTCAGGATTCGTTTCAACATAAAGAGCCATCACCGTCCCTTGGGGGTTCACAGCGACACAGGTACATGTATATCACCACATCATACCCTATAGCCCCACACCCACCCAAAGAAACGTTAACCCAGCCGGTCCGTAAGGGGTCGCACCATCCATATCGAGGTAACTTGTTAAAAAATACAGCTCACAGGGTGTTTCACATGGGTATAATTTTAAGCAAATAATAAAAAATAACAAATAACAGTAATAAAAGTGTTAGAAAATAAAATATAATAAATAAAAATAAAAAGTAAAGATAAAAAATATATAAACAAAATAAATAAATATAAAAAAAAATAAAATATTAAGAAGAAAAAAAATGTAATAATAATGAAAATAAATAAAATAAATAAATATAAAAAAAAAAAAAAAAAAAAAAAAAAAAAAAAAAAATATTAAAAAGAAAAAAAAAAATGTAAAAGAAATATAAAAAGAAAAAATATAAAAATAAAGTTAAAGATGAAAATATTATGGCGTGAGGGTACCCCATAACCTTACCCCTATCCAGCATCCTCAGCCCCGCATCATCATTCCACAGCAAATAAAAAAGTATGAAGTTAGTAATAGTTATTCATATATTGGTATATACCAATGTGGATGAAAAAAAAAATAAATATAAATATATATATATATATATATATATATATATATATATATATATATATATATATATATATATATATATATATATATATATATATATATATATATATATATATATATATATATATAAAATGGCGTGGGGGTCACCCATTACCCTACTCCACCCTTCTCTCACTTCTCAGGTATTAAGAACACACATACACACACACATACACACACACACACATGAGATGTTTCCATAGTAACTGTTTTAGGTTTTTTTCACTAAATAAATAAATTTCACTATATATTATTATCATTAGTATTAGTATTATTACTATTATTATATAACAGATTGCTAATCACATATATGAATATCTACACGCGCACACACATATACACACATACCCAATCATTATTATTATTATTATGTTATACGTAATAGTAACAGTAGTAGTATTTTATACCCTAAACCCTTAAGATATCTTACTTAGCAGCATGAGGTAGGTAAGCTATAAAAGCTTGTAAAGGCAGAAACACACACATACACACACACACACACACACACACACACACACACACACACAAGAAGAACAATCACCAATAAACTCATTTAATTCTCAGGATCAGGTATCTCAACAGCAGCTGAAGACACTTAAACATAAACTGGTAAACTTTACACTCAACTAAATAAAAAGGTGCACAAACATGAACACATATACACACATATGTGAGTCGTTTCAAAATATAAGTTTATTTTAACATGAATATTTTTAAAAAATATTAATAAAATCTATTTGCGTTTAAGTTTTAAAATAATTAAGAAATGTTTTTAAGAAGGAAAACTTTTTCACCAAACATTTTTAACAAACTTCAATAAATATTAAATAAAAATTATAAAATAACATTTTCAAAAAATTTCATTCATATAAACTATATACTTTATATACTTAATAAGTATATGAACATAATGTAACATGGAATTTCTTTAAAACAAATGTATTCGTATAGCCTGTAATTTATATTTTTACAATATAATATAACATTTTTACTTACGACAATATTTCACTAAGACCAACCGAGTCCATCTAAGCGTCACGACAGCAAAATCCATACTAATAATATTCCACCAATTAGAGTTAGGCATTAGCGCAAAAGAAGTATAAGCCCCGCCCCTTTTTCATTTTCATCCAACCACCAGAGGGCGTAATCATAAAACATTACACAAGGTTAAGACCGGTATACCTTTCTACATAGGCCAGGTAAATTCCAGCTAACCTGTTTAACTTTTTTGACATTGATTGATGGCAATATAAACCCATCCTAATAATTTACGCTTTCCAGGTAAATAAACGGGGACCTTTAAGCCTTATCCTTGACATTGATTGATGAAAATATAAACCCAACCTAATAAATTCAGCTTTCCAGGTAATTAGACATGGACCTTTTTACCTTTTTCCTGATATTGATCTACGGGAACATAATAAACCCATTGTTTGTACCATTTATCACCATACACCAAATAATCATTTACATATATATTCCATTTATTCGTACACCTTTTAATTTTCCAGGAAATTACCACCATACCTTACGGCCTTTTTCTTGACATTGACGAATGGTTCGAAGCCGCACCAACACACGTAATAACTTTTTCTTCATTTTATTATTAATTTTCAACCATATGGACTTATATATTAGTGCCCATTACACTCTTTTTCCATATCAAGAGCCGACATACTTAGCCCTGAAAGATGCTAAACTCCATATTTCTTCATAAGTTAAATACCTTTTTCCTGTTTTCCCTGAATATTTAGTCGATTTCTCATGATAAAGATAAGATTCCTCACCAGAACTCGTCGTAACGCCTCCTTCATATAAACATTTCATTTATTGAGCACACTTTTACTTAGTCAATACAACACTCATACTAAGATTTCTAACAGCATCGAACATAAGAATACCTAAATTTCCCTAATCTAGTTAGCATAAGAATACCCTGCTTTCAAATCTAGGTAACATATATGCAGCATTATCAATATCGAAGCTATACAGCCTAATAACTTATGCATTTACTTTCGAATGATACCAACATTCGATATAACTACGTCTTAAAAACTTTGTATTTTCACACCTCATCTATATTCTTGCTATTCTTTATTAAACTAACTTATACTAAAATGCTTTAGATGTCAATATAATCAACAAACATTTTCACAGAGGTTTCAAACAGGACCCTTACCAACATTCGTCATACCTTTTCCATTATTATTATTATTATTATTATTATTATTATTATTATTATTATTATTATTATTATTATTATTATTATTATTATTGTTATTATTATTATTATTATTATTATTATTATTATTATTATTATTATTATTTATTATTATTATTATTATTAATTTTTACCCGTATGAACTTATATATTAGACCCATCACACAATCCAAATCAAGAGCCGACATACTTTGCCCCAAAAGATAGTACCATATATAGGTTTCAAACAGGACCCTTACCAACATTCGTCATACCTTTTCCATTATTATTATTATTATTATTATTATTATTATTATTATTATTATTATTATTATTATTATTATTATTATTATTATTATTATTATTATTATTATTATTATTATTATTATTATTATTATTATTATTATTATTATTATTATTATTATTATTATTATTATTATTATTATTATTATTATTATTATTAATTTTTACCCGTATGAACTTACATATTAGACCCATCACACAATCCAAATCAAGAGCCGACATACTTTGCCCCAAAAGATAGTAAACTCCATATTTCTTCATATGCTAAATTCCCTTTAACCTACTTTTACTGAATATTTTGCCGATCTCATGATAAAAACCGAATCCTCACCAGCACTCATCGTAACTCAAACCCCATATATACATTTCATTCACTGAACATACTTTTACATGACCAATACAAACAGTCATACTAAGATTTCTAACAGAATCAAACATAAGAATACCCAAATCTATCAATATCGGGGGTAGGAAAACTAATAACTTATTCATTTACCTTCGAATGGCCCCAATATTCAATATAACTAACTCGCAAAAACTTTATATTTTCACACTTCAACTATTTTCTTATGGTTCTTTATACACTATCATGCTTAAGATACCAATATATCAACAATACATGCATTCATAATAGGGTCTCGGGCAACATCCTTACTAACAGGACTATAGTGTTCCAGCATTTTATTATTATCATTATTTTTCACTCATATGAACATATATTAGACAGATTGAAACATAAGAATACCCAAATCTATCAATATCGAGGGTAGGAAAACTACTAACTTATTCATTCACCTTCGAATATCCCCAATATTCAATATAACTAACTCTTAAAAACTTTATATTTTCACACATACTCTATTTTCTTATGAATCTTCATAATTAACACGCTTTAGATGCCAATATATCAACAATACAAGCATTCATACTAGGTTTCAGCCAGTACCAAACATATGAATATCCAAATCTATCAATATCAACGGTAAGAAAACTAATAACTTATTCATTTACCTTCGAATGTCCCCAGTATTCAATATAACTAACTCATAAAACTTTATATTTTCACATTTCAGCTATTTTCTTATGGTTTTATACACTATCTTGCCTAAGGTAACAATATATCAACAACACAAACATTCGTACTAAGGACTCGGACAACATCAAACATAGGAATTCTCAAATATAGCAATTCTAGTCAACATACATGCAACATCATCAATAACGAGGCTATGCAGACTAATAACTTTTTCATTTACTTTTGAATGGCACCAGCATTCAACACTATATTGTATAAACTTATATTTGCCACACTACATCTATTTTCTTAACGTTTGACTCTTTTACAAACTATCTTATACTATTTAGAACTTCGAAATATTTATTTTATTAACATTTTTCTTTAAAATATTTAATTTTACTACCTTTATTTTATCAGTCATCTGATATGACATGTTACATACACACATACTAACGTAAAGTATCTTCAGAGAGCACAAACAATTAACGAAAACATAAATGCCCATACACATTTTTTTGCTTTCTAAATTATTCATAGGGTTATTTCCTATGCAGATAATGACATCCTTATATTTTGTCTTTTTACACTTAACAAAAATTTTCATATTAACGGAATCTATAACTATAACTTTCAGAATTCTACTTAAACTTATTTATTTACTAACGATATTTTACCCAATATTTTGCTTTCAGCATACCTTTTATGATACAGTAAGGTCCTTACTAATATATTTAAAAATACAAAAACACACTTTTCGACTGACACATTTATACCTTAATGTAGGGTTGGCCGACGCACCGGGTGCGGTGCGGTGCGGTGCGTGGTGCGGTCATTTTGGTGCGGTGCGGTGCGGTGCGCAAGACTATTTCAGCAACACGGTGCGGTGCGGTGCGGTGCGAAAGAAAAAATGAAAGTGCGGTGCGGTGCGGTGCGCAAAGAAAAATTAACGGTGCGGTGCGGTGCGGTGCGTGGTGCGGGCCCTGGTGCGCACCGCACCGAATAATTGTATCCTGCGATAATCTTCTGTTCCGTAAGATTATATA
>SEYY01023650.1:2500-5000 GCA_009176605.1 Armadillidium nasatum
TTATCGGAGGATGAACTAATTATGAGCTATATATTTTTTCCTCTCATTGTTTTGCTTTTATCAGCTGGGAAACTTCCGTTTAGAAATTTCGCGGGAAATTTTATCATTCTTTTCGATTTCGCGCCTTTTTTTTTTTTTTTTTTTTTTTTTTTTTTTTTTTTTTTTTTTTTTTTTTTTTTTTTTTTTTTTTTTTTTTTTTTTTTTTTTTATTTTTTTTATTATTTTTATATTATTATTATTATTATTATTATTATTATTTTTTTTTTTTATACTCTACACCTTATCCCGCAAATGCAGGGTGATGTCGACTGCAGAACTTCATATTCCTGCAGCCGTACTTGGGAAGAAAAAAAAAAAAACTGGTTTAAAAGGTTCCCAGCCTTTAGAACCAGGCGAAGAATAATTCCTCATTTGTTCTGATACGTCGAAATACCAATCCTTTTCTACCAGAAGTTATCTAGAAGTTTCAATTAAAAATTTTATTGCTTCACGGACGATTTTGATTAAAATTATTTAAAAGACCTCTTCCGAAAATTTTGTTGCTTTACATATGGTTTTGATTTAAAATTTATTATTATTATTATTATTATTATTATTATTTATTATTATTATTATTATTATTATTATTATTATTATTATTATTATTATTATTATTATTATTATTATTATTATTATTATTATTATTATTATTATTATTATTATTATATATTATTATTATATTATTATTATTTATTATTATTTATTATTATTATTATTATTATTATTATTATTATTATTATTATTATTATATTATTATTATTATTATTTCATTATTATTTTTTTTTTTTTTTTTAACTAGTTTTTTGCATTTTGCATCCAATAATAATAATAATAATATTATTATTTTATTATTATTATTATTATTATTATTATTATTATTATTATTATTATTTCAATAATCATTTTTGTCAATAGTAGTACTATTATTGGTAGTAGAAGTAATATAGTAATAGTAATTTTAAAGTAATATTAAAGTTTCGAATTTAATTTCAATAATTAACTTTTTATTTAATAAAAATTTTTTATACGAATAGTTTTACATCTGTGGTGGGAAAGCTAATAGTTTGTAATTTATTTATTAATTAATTTGAGTAGTACATATTTATTTTGTAACATTATTTATTTGAATATAAGCTAATAATAATAATAATAATAATAATAATAATAATAATAATAATAATAATAATAATAATAATAATAATAAATAATAATAATAATAATATAATAATAATAATAATAATAATAATAATAAATAATAATAATAATATAATAATAATATAAATATCTAATATTAATAATTTATTCTTATATACTGTATATCTTTTACATAAAAATGTACGTGGGTAGTTTAGTTGACATATTTGAATATGTTTTAGGTTCTAGACAAGGAAATCATCTTTCTCTGTCTGTCTGTCTGTCTGTCTGTCTATATATATATATATATATATATATATATATATATATATATATATATATATATATATATATATATATATATATATATATATATTCGTCTTTCATTATCCTACAGTGGGTCTTCACCATGTCACTGGGACCAACATATTTATTTATCTGTTCTCAAAATTCTAATTCTTATGGAGAGCTCTTAATGACCACCTTTATCTACTCGTTGTTTCGGTGCTACTCCTTGAGCTTTATTTAAAATCCTAAGTGGGGGTTTTCGTCCTTAATTGGAACTACGTCGGCTTCCATTAATTCTCTGAACATTTTCTCCAATAGATCTTGCTTCTCCTTCTCGTAGATTTGATTTCTAATGCAAGTTCAAGAGTGCCTTAAAACAATGTATTTAAAGGGCTGGGTTGAAAACTTTGCTGTCCTAGCTCTTGACTAATATATATATATATATATATATATATATATATATATATATATATATATATATATATATATATATATATATATATATATATATATATATATATATATATATATATATATATATATATATATATATATATATATATATATATATATATATATATATATATATATATATATATATATATATATATATATATATATATATATATATATATATATATATATATATATATTGATGGTGTTTAATTTAACAAAGGTAAAATAATATTTTTTCCTTTGAATCGGAAACTTCTTTGATAGGATATAAATGAAAGAATTTATATCCATTTCTCGAATAGTTTCCTATCGATTAAAATGAGAATTAAAAAGAGTATAAGGTTTTGGAATCTAAAATTTCACAGCTGACCTATACAGACTTAGACCTAATGAAATGTAATGAAGACTATAGAAGTGTAAATATATCTAACCTAAAATTAAATACAGAGAATTTAGTTTTTGATTTGATGTTATAAAAATTTTATCATGGTTGTCAGATATGTCAGTAAAAATTTGTCATGGTACCAAGATAGGACAGTCGAAATATTTTTCATGGTGGTTTGATGGTCAGATTTGTTAGTCA
>SEYY01023651.1:0-12500 GCA_009176605.1 Armadillidium nasatum
TGCTGAAGTAGATTTTCTAGACTATACAGAAAATGAAATTTTAACTTTAGTGTAAAATAAGTCATTCATTCATGTTATTCGATTATATCTAAAATGTAAATTACTTGAAGTAGGGTCAGGTAAATTTTGTTAAATTCCTGTTACGATAGAAGTGTAATCCAAACGAGACCTATGTAAATTTTGTTGGTGTAAACTACAGGCTTAGTAGCTTAGTCCATAGGCCTTTACAGTTGTCACCCCGATTTTCACAAAACTTACTACGAAGAATCCTACAAATGTATGTTATTATAGCATTGTGCAATGGTACTATGATTAGGTATCTTGCCATATAAAGTATGCTGTAAGCACCCATACACACAGAAAAAAATGTTAAGGGCATATAGGTGTAACTAGATTTAATATTTGAGAGTTACAGGCTGTTAGTATTACTTGTTGCCATAACCTTTACAATAGGAACTTTTTATAAGTAGCACAACTTCCATCATGAGATTTTACAGGATGAAGACTTAGTGCATCATAAACTCATAGATTACTGTTAAATTACAGGGACTTCCAATACCTAATAGGGTTTTAGCATATGGCTAGTTTCTGCTATATTACCTATAGTATAAATTAACATACACATTCAAAATGTATATATTTAAAGTACTTGAATTTATGTATTTATGTATTTCGGAAGAATATATATTTAAAGTTGATTGAAACATTAATAATTGTGGAAAACTGAATAAATTTTATATTATTATTACTATTATTCTAAGCACCATATCTAACGATTTCTAGGTGATGAGTTCCCTGTCCTTAGTATCCTTATGAAAAGATTTATCATGTGAGATATATATATATATATATATATATATATATATATATATATATATATATATATATATATATATATATATATATATATATATATATATATATATACCGTATATACAGGTATATAAAATTTGATTTAATGAAGTTCTGATAAATATTAAAAATGTTTAATGTATTAAATATTGATACTGAAACGACCCTTTTCTATGGGTTTCTTGCATTATTAATTCTTGTCATCATCACAGTTATCGCAATTTTGTTCCATTCTGGATTTTTCACAGAAATAGTTGTTAGTTCTGGCAAGTAAGTATGTTTTCTTGTTTCGTTAATAACTTTGGGATTGCCAAATATTATTTTTTTTATAGTAGGCCTATTTTATGAGATATGATTGTGGAAAAATTTCTTTGTTTTAAAATGATTATGAGGATGCAAATGTGAATGCACCCACTTTATATATATATATATATATATATATATATATATATATATATATATATATATATATATATATATATATATATATATATATATATATATATATATATATATATATATATATATATATATATATATATATATATATATATATATATATATATATATATATATATATATATATATATATATATATATATATATATATATATATATATATATATATATATATATATATATATATATGATTTAATAAAGTTCTGATAAATATTAAAAAATGTTTCATGTATTAAATATTGACACTAAACTTTTCGCATTTCATTTTCTCAAAAGGTCTGAAGTGTCCCCTCATCTTACATTGGAGTGTCTATGCTCCCACTTCTCTTTCCTGTGACTCCCTTCTCACATTCCCACAAATTTACAGGCACTTACTCATACAATACCTTTAAAATAACAACAAAATGGCAAAATATAAAACTGCCTTGGAGATGCTTCGAGGGGGGCATCCAAAGAATGCCCCTCATCCACTCTTTCCCCCATCATTACTTGGGAGTTGGTGGCCTCCAGTGATGGGATTGGCGTCACCAAGACCTCTATGCCAGCTTGCCCTGGTGCATGATATTCCATTTTCCTTAACTTCTACAACATTCGCAATCTCTTAACTAATTTCCACTTTGTTGGACACCACCTCTCTTCTTCTAGACCTTATCTCTTATTCTTAACCCAAAACTCAGGTGTTTGAGTGCTCTGACAGCAAGCCCTACTCTGTTTCCTCCTCCTGATTCTATCCTCAATTTTCGGCTGAATGCGGATGTTGTGCATATATGCGCAACATTGTTTTCTGTTCTTGTTCTCTAATTTGGAATCTTCTGAATTCTCTATGGCTTAAACTTTCTTGCAACTATACAACTAAATTTATCTGTTCTGTCTACTTATCTCCTAACCCTACAGAATATCCAACATTCTTCAACTATCTTAACTCCAAAATAGAACATTCTTTCTTATTCTCCTTTCTCTGAAATCATCATATTAGGTGATTTCAATGTTCACCACTGCCATTGTCTTTCATCTAGCTCTCATGATCCAGCTGGTGAACTCGCCTACCAATTTTCTATCCAGAATAACCTTGCGCAGTTGGTGCATCTCCCTACCTGTATCCCTAACCATCTTGGTGATGAACCCAGTATACTTGATCTTATCCTTCACCCTCCTCTGTTAAACTCTTTCCTCCTCTAGGTTCATCCAATCATCTTATCCGTTTCTTGTCCTGTCTCTTAAGTCTTCCTCAGGAATAACCCCTGCCTTCTGTGAGGAGACATTTCTGGCATTTCGGTACCATTAACTGGTCAGACTTGCTGTTGTACTTTTCTGATTTCCATGGAATGATTACTGTTTCCATGGGAGGGGTCCCTCTGAATGTGCAGATTGCATAACTGAGGTGATTCTCTCTAGTATGGAGGCTTACATTCCATGTTCTTTCTCTTCTACTGAACCTAACAAACCTTGGTTTATCTTTTCTTGTTCTTGTGCTATCCATAGCAGGGTTGCTGCCTTTAGCAACTACCATAGTCTTCAAACTCCAGAACCTCATGCCGCATATTTCATCCCGGAATTGTGCAAAATCTACTCTTTGAGATACCAAAAACTCTTTTCTCTGCTGCAAATGTAATAATCTTTCTGGTTCCTCTTCCTCTTGCCCTTTCTGGCATTTTGCAAAAAAATGTTAACTCTGCTTCTTCCTCTTTCCCTCCTTTAGTATCTTCTGATTGTACAACTGCAGTTTTGACTTCCTCTAATGCTGAACTCTTTGCTCAAACTTTTGCTTCTAATTCAACCTTAGATGATTCAGGAGCTGTTCCTACTCCTTCAAAACCTTCCAACACATTTATGCCTAAAATTGTAATTTCTTCTAAAGATTTCATTTCTGCTCTCTTTGAGCTTAACACTAAAATGGCATACGAGCCTTATGGTATTCCTCCTGTGGTTCTTAAAACTTGTGCTTCTGAGCTTGAACCCTGCCTTGGTAAACTATTTTGTTTGTGTCTTTCTACTTCAACTTTCCCTTCTTGCTGGAAACGCGCGCTCATTCAACCTGTGCCGAAGAAGGAGGACCCCTCTCAGCCCTCTAACTATCGTCCTATTTCTATAACCTCCATTCTTTCTAAAGTTTTCGAATCTATCCTTAACAAGAAGATTTGGAAACATCTTAATTCTTCTAATCTTATCTCTGATTGCCACTATGGTTTTCGTAAGAAACGCTCTATTGGTGATCTTCTTTCCCATCTCTCTGACTCTTGGCCCTCTTCTCTTCAACATTTTGGTGAACCTTTTGCTGTTGCGCCAGACATATCGAAAGCTTCCGCGTGAGTCTGGCACAAAGCTTTGATTTCCAAACTTCACTCTTTCAGAATCTAACCTTCTCTCGGATTTCCTTTCCGGTCTTTCTATAGCAGCTGTGGTAGACAGCCATCATTCTTTAAATCTATTAATAGTGGTGTTCCTCAAGGATCTGTCCTATCCTTAACACTTTTCCTGTTTTTCATTAATGACCTTCTCTCTGTTACTTCATCTCCTACCACTCCAATGCTGATGACTCCACCCTTCATTACTCTTTTCAATTTGAAAGGTACTCCTCTCAACAACAGTTAATAGACACAAGGAAGGTAGCCTTGTAGCAGCTGACCTCTGATCTATCTCGCATTTCAAATTGGGGCAGAGAGAATATGGTTGTTTTCAATGCCACCAAAACTCAATTCCTCCATCTCTCGACACAATCTTCCACACAACTATGATATCTTCTTTGAAAACACTCAACTCAGATCTTCATCTCTCCTTAATATTCTTGCTGTTTCTTTTTCTTGTGATCTTTCTTGGAAAGATCACATTACCTCTCTTTCTAAACAAGCTTCTAATAGGTTAGGTATTCTTCACTCTTCAGGTTAGGTATTTCTTCACTCCACCCCAGTTGCTTGCTCTGTATAGAGGTGTTGTTCTCCCCTGTATGGAATATGTGTCACACATCTTGTGTAGTTCCACTCATACAGCTATCCTTGAGAAAGTGGAGTCTAGGGCTTTTCGTCTTATCAACTCTCCTGCTCTCACTAATTTTTTCCAGTCTCTTTCTGCCTGTCGAATTGTTGCGTCACTCTTTCTATACTATCGCAGTTACAATGGAAACTGCTCTTCTGAACTCTCTCATTGGATACCTCCATTGAGAAGGGCTCATCCTTTCTCTATACAACTCTCTGACCCTAGACTTAACTGCTATGCATAGTCTTACATATACTCTACTGGTAAAGTCTGGAACACACTTTCTTCATCTATTTTCCCAACTTCCTATGACTTACACACTTTCAAACGTTGTGTATCAGGTCATGTCACCCTTTAATTTGACCAGGTTTCCGTCTTTCCCTTTAACTCTGGTGGAAATTTTGGTAGGCCAATGGCCTTTGCCTACCTGAGGCGAGGTAGAATATATATATATATATATATATATATATATATATATATATATATATATATATATATATATATATATATATATATATATATATATATATATATATATATATATATATAAAATTTAGGGGGAAATTATAATAATCATTAGGCTCTATTTTTTTGTAGTTAGTTAATGGTGTTGATTCGTTAATTGTAAGTTAGAAGGTAATTTTAATGATAAAATTTTTTATAATTTTTTAAATATCATTTTTCAAATTATTTGGAATTTTAATTATCCTTAAAAAAAGATTACTAAAAAATTATTTGAAAACAATCTCTTGCTAAAATCTTATTAAATACTGTAATAAAGGAAGGTTTTATATATATATATTTTAAATAATTTATATGTTATTAATTAAGAGGTAAAATTGATTCCCTAACTTAAGTAAAAGTGACAAATATAATATTTATATTTATTTTTTATTTTACATAGTCTGTTTTTACCATAAAATATTTTATTTGTAATTATTTGAAAAATTCTTAAGGCATTTAAACATTTATACAAATGTTATAAAATAAGTGAATAAAAAATAATTCTTAGGTGAATTATTTTATTTTTACACTGGTCGTTATCACTTTTATCACTTTCACCCCTATAACTACTTTCCTGTATAGAAATTATGAACAAAAGTTTATAGTAAGTATAGTTAAGATATGATTTAAGGTATTTGTTTTCTCTCATTTTTATAAATAAAAATAAAAAAAAAAAAATCCTACATAATAATAGCTTTAATTTAATAATTTAAAAATCACTATTTTTTACTTTATATTTATGTGTAATCTATTTTACTTATATTATGCATAAACACTATTATTAATACAAATATAACACATAACACTTATTAATGCACATATAACACACAACTATTATTAATACATATATAACACACAACACTATTATTAATACATATTGCGTAATCATAACTTTTACCCTATAACCATAATTTTGATCTTCTATTTTTAAAAAATATTAATAAATATGTAAATATTTTTTTCCATATGATGAATTATACTTATATTAATTTTTAAATAACTGATAATACCATTGCTGACATACCTTGAAATATCACTTTTACCCTAGTCAGTTTTTTGGGACCTTCATATTTAAAAAAAAAAAAAAAAAAAAAATGTATATTTGCAAATAATTTTTAATTTTTTTATATATATAGAAATATTTGAGTATATACATTATATTTGAAAATTTTTTTTTTAGTAAAACTATTTTGTAATGCCTATCATTCCAACTTGAACTTGAAAATTTTTATATTTTTTATCACTTTAGTTTTACAGTATATATATATATATATATATATATATATATATATATATATATATATATATATATATATATATATATATATATATATATATATATATATATATATATATATATATATATATATATATATATATATATATATATATATATATATATATATATATATATATATATATATATATATATATATATATATATATATATATATATATATATATATATATATATATATATATATATATATATATGTAAGGTGGAGCATTTCAGTTCACTATCATAATAAAGGGAATTCAGAATTCTGTTATTTATTAAACTTTTATACTTTATTTTTTTCAAAATAACTTACCTTTGAAAACAGATCCCTTTGACCTATAAATATTATAATTTTGAATGTTTATATAAAATATGAAAATTTTCGTAACTGTAAGCTGGATGAAATGAATTGTGCCAAATATTTTTAGGTTATTGCAATTCAGATGTCATCCACTATCACATATTTAAAAATCATCTTTTTTAACTTTTTTATAACTCAACATAGGACAAGTGAAATTTTCAAACAGGACTAAATATAATTATACTATTTTGGTTAAGCAAGTTAATAAAAATTGATCCTAGTGAACTTCTGTTATAGTACTTCAGAAATTAGGAGCAGTAAAGAAAATATTTTTCATTAATGAAAAAAAAAAAAAAAAAAAAAAAAATCCCTTTGTATGATTCTATTTAAAATTAATAAAAAATAAAAATTCCCTGGCATACACTAACGTAAGTGCTATTTGAACATAAACTATACTACTGTACTGTAAATAAATGAACAATAACTTGTCAAATTGACGTTACTCTTTTGTATATTTATAAATACTTTAGCTGCATAATTTTCACTGCATTTCAAAATAATCATTAATTTATTTTGAGAGTTCATATTACCTTAAGTACTGTAATATAGAGCTGAAAATTACATTTTGATAAATTTTACCATATATAAAATAGGAAAAAGTGTGAAAAAATTATAAATAAAAAATTTATCTTTGCATTTTACTTAAAAAAAAAAAACTAATTTAACTTTTTAAAATTGGTCTATTTAACTTCCATGAAACTTTTTATACCCAATCTGAATTACCTCGTTTCATAATCTATACGAAAAAAAAGAAATAAAGAAAATATTGACATTTTATGTGGCAGACTGGTTGGTTGCATAATGGCTCAGTAATTTATTATTGCAAAAATATCCCAAAAGTTTTATAACCATTATAGTTGTTTCCAAATAACTTAAAATGTTAAAAGTTCTTTGGAAGAAGAAAATTTATTTAGTCAATTTAAGTTTTTGTAATATCAAAAACACAAATCAAATTATTTTAAAACAAAAAAACTATTTTTTTACAAAATTTTTTTTTTTTTTTTGGCTATTGTACTCATTTGCTGCATATGGTCCAAATTGCCCAAATTTACAATATAGGGCCAATATTAATAACAACGTATAGTCAAATATACTCTTATCGACATTTATTTTAATTTATAGTAGCTTCAAAATTATTTTATTAATTTGCTTATGAAGTGATAAGCATTGTGTCTGTTAAGAATTGTAGTTGATACTCTTAATTAATATTTTGTAGGCCGTATATTGGAGAAGTAATAATAGCTTATAAAGCTGCCCAGGGACCATACAAGGAATCTGGATCCCTTTTTACTGAAGCTCATACTTTGTTACCACAGTACAGAACCCTTGGTGTTTATTATGATGATCCTAAGAAGGTATGCTTTTGATTTTTTTTTTTATTTTGTCTTGATAAAGATCCACTGTAAATAATGTGTTATTGTTCGGGTTTTTTCCATTTAATAAATTTTGACTAAGGAGATCATTCATTAGGCAGCTTTAATGTAAATAAAGGAATAAAACTTTATTGAGAATTTTTATTAACATTTAACAAGTATGTTGAATAAATTATTTATATAAGTATTTTTTATTTTTATTTTTTTCATTTGAAACCAGAAAGAGCCAAGTAGATTACGTTACATCGTTGGACTGATTTTGTCTGAAAATGGAGAACCTGTTAATGAAGAGCACAAGAAATTACTTGAGGAATGGGATTATAAATTCACTACTTTCCCATCAATTGATCATGCAGTTGAGACTTCTTTTCCATTTAATAGCACAATATCAATCATTGTAGCTATATTTAGAGTTTACCCTATGCTTGATGAATATATTGGTAATTTTTCAAATTTTTTTTTTTACTATTAATTTTAAAATATTTATGAATTTATATATGTTTTTTAGATATAATTTCATAGCAGTGAAATAAGTCTAGATAATGCTCATATATTTTTCTGCATTTTTTGAATGCATGTTTTAATAGATGTCAAGATAAGTAAGTGTGTGAAAGTTGGGTGGAGCATGAACGTTGACGAACGTTGAGTTGATGAACGTTGGCACGTTTTAACTTCTGGCAGTTTTTGAAAGATTTTTAACTATGAGTTAAGAAGCGTGGAACTGTTCTCTTGACCATAATGTTTACTAGATTTGAGTTCATTGGATTGTTTTATTTTGAATAGTGAAAACTTGTTTATTCAACCACATTCTTTAAAAGAATCTCATTATAGAATAACTCCTATGATTCAGTGTGTTATTGAAAAATCAACTGCAAAATGTATTTGTAAATCTTTAAAATTTTGGCGTGGTTTTTAAACCATATGTAATTAATAACTATTACCTGAATAAATCATTTTTAAAAATAAAAATAAATTCTTTCTTATTGTTTTTACAGATTCATTTTGTAATATACAGATTCAATATGATTATTTAAAATTACACAAGGATTACACTAACCCTGTAAATATATATGGTACAATATTGTTTAATTTGGAAAGGATGAGACTCACTGAAGAGTATAACAGATAGAACCAAATCACTCCAGATTAATGGCCAACATGCCTTGATACACGTATGTCATTCGAAGATGTTTAAATTGTATAAAATGTAAGTAAAATAGTGGAGGGAAAAACCCAGAGTTCAGACCACATCAGTTGTGTTCATGGATGAATGAGTACCCCTTTTAAATATTAGATTAGGAAGTTTAACTATGAGAGAAGATGGAAATATGTAGCTTGAATGAGCATTACTTATTGTAATTGTAATACTATTCGGCGGATAGGAAGATTGAAAAGGCTCGGTAACAAATTATGAAGTTAAGGTGAAAGGTTTTCCTTATTTAAACTGGCATTACATTTTCAAAACGTTAACCTTGACTGGAATGCCTATTTCTGCCTTCAGTTCTAACTTAATTACCATCAGCTCTAATTTCACTTTTGACCATACCTGACTTCCAGTTTGATGACGATATGATCAAAATTATGTGCTTGTGAAAGTCCGATTCTGAATCTTTATCAATGATTAAAGTTTGAATATCAAAAGATCTCTGTGCATTTGCATATCAAAAAAAAAAAATGTTAAGACGAATATAAAAATGAGGTGAACTATTATTCAATCTGATTTTTTTTCTGAGTGACTCCTAATGGAAGCCAAATCCAACTATTCTTTCCTTTGGCAATTGCTTTTCCAGTTTACGATTTGAAAGTAAACTGTTCTTTTTTTATTATTGGGATAATGTTTTCTGTGATCCTTCACTGTTATAATTCTGCATAAAATTTATATAATTTTCAGAAAGGAGAAGTTTGTGTGCCCATCCTTTCATTGAAGTCTACGATAACAAGTGTCGAAAGATTTACTTCATTGGTCCATTGGAAAGACAAGATAAATTTTATGTGCCAGAAATTTTGGAAAATGAAGATACTTTACAGGTATGTTATTACTGAACCTGTTAATAAATTTATATACAAAAAAAGTAGTAGTAGTAGTAGTAAAATTGCAGTAACATCTTGATTTTAATATGTAGATTAACTATAAAATTAAAGTGTTAAATTATGTAGCAAACATGTTTCTAAAACTGATTCTATCTAGCAATAATTCCAAGTTCATGGTAAGGAAGATATTATTATAAATTATATTTAATAAGAGTATTCATACTAGACCAATTTAATCCACATATTTATTTGTAACATTATTTTGCTAGAACGAATTAGTTTACTTTTTCTTTCCAATTGCATTGTACTTAATGTAGTTTGTTGAACTAGAGTAGTCACACATCTTAAAGTTAGAGTAAGGTTTTAAGTCACAGTTTAGACTGAATTTAAAGTCTGTCAAAAATTGATGATGAAAGTGAAACTATAATTACAGTCAATAATTGTGGACTCTAATCGTTCTATACTTTAGCTCTAAACCGGACTTCATCACTTTATTATATATTTTTAAATATATTTTTTTAAGGTTTGATATATTTTAATGCTTAATGCTTAAAATATGTATTGTGCTGTATTTTCTCTCATGACCAGATTTCACTTCTACAACTTGATCATCCAGTCTATATTGATGGTGAGAGGATATTAAATGAATCATGTAAATAATTTTCATTATTTATGTTCAAGTAAAATTTGTGTTGCAATAACACTGAAACCTTAACCCGTCTCACATCAGATGACTGATTTATTTGTTCACATTGACTTTCCATTTCCAATTCTATCCACTTCCCTTTTGTAGTCATACCTTCGCAACCATAGTAGCACCAGTTTTTTTTTTTTTTTTTTTCATGGATGTTGAAATGGATACCATCAATTTTCTTAACCTTCATTCTGATGGAGGATTACGAAGTATTTCATAGAAATAGCAGATAACAAGAATAAGTAATTTTTACTTTTCATTGTTGATGGTGAACTTCATTATCTAGGAAATGTTACATAAGTTTCTGTAGCGTTTCTTAGAGGTGGTTGATAACTCAGTGGATGCTGTTATAAGTGGAAGCGTGTTACTCCGAGATTCACAGTAATCATTGTCTTTTACAATTTATACATCATAAACCCACCATATCTAAATTCGTAGGGTCGTAGTGCGTTTTCAAAATATTTCTTTTATGCTCTTGTTGACACATCTTCAGAGGTAGTACGCAAGTAATACAAATTTAAAAAGGAAAATAAATAATAAACATTTGAAAACACTGTTTTGGGCATACTTATTACGTTGAATATTTTCGGTTTATTATTATTATCACAGTTTTATTATTTCTTTATGTAGGTGTTATAGACTTGAATTAACTTTCACAACCAATATTTCATAACATTTTTATTTGTACTTAATGTATTAATGTAATTTCAGTTGTTGTAGTCTTTGGTTGTTGTAGGTGTTGTCACGCTTCTTTACTCACTAGTAGTTTGTCAAGTATAGAAAATTTAAAATAACAGTAAGAAGGTGAGAATGATGCGGTGTACTATTTTTTTTTTTTTTTTTAAATTCGATTTGTATTTATTATTCTAATTTCTAAACATTGTTTGAACTCATTTTATTTTTAATGTGCTTTTAATTCCCATCATTTTAAAATCCTATAATGTCTGTTAATTTTCCTTTAATTTTTTTTTATTTGTATCCTTTTAGAATATATATATATATATATATATATATATATATATATATATATATATATATATATATATATATATATATATATATATATATATATATATATATATATATATATATATATATATATATATCACATGGAGGTTGGTATTTATATATATTTTTTTCTTTTTAGCTTGAGGCTTGAAATTAATTCATTGGATTGTGAACTTTTATAATATATCATGTTTATATGTATGGGTGTAATAATTTGTATTTTTACTACTTATTGTCTGTGTATTACTTTGAAAAAAAAAAAAAAAAAAAAAAAAGTAAAGCTCACCAACCCCTAGCGTTGTTCGGTATGTAGACTAACTTCTAATTAATGTTTCAAGTTAAAGAACTTTTTGAAATATTAAGTTTGATTGATGACACTATTGGTATGCTCGAGTAACAATCAGTGAATGTGCATGTTCTCAAATGGTAGAAAATAAAAACCTAATTTCAGATGAATGTTCACAATAGAGAGAGCTCCCGGCTGACGCCAATGCGCTTCCACGACTACTCCGCAGCCCAGATTGATAGTCGGCCTTTTAGTTGGTCTAGACTAGATAATAAATATTTTTACCAAATTTTAAGTAAAAAAATCGATATTATTCTCAAAATCCATCCTTTGTCTGGGCTAAATTATTATTCTTTTGACAGAGATGAAATAGCTATGATGTAATAAGCAAAAATTTGCAATTACTGATTAATCGGTCATATATATATATATATATATATATATATATATATATATATATATATATATATATATATATATATATATATATATATATATATATATATATATATATATATATATATATATATATATATATATATATATATATATATATATATATATATATATATATACAGGAAGAGGACAAAGACGAAGAAGATCATTCTGTTTCTTGGGACGAATCTGCCTCTTATATCAGTAAGCTCTTTTTTTTTTTTTTTTGTGACATTCTTTATTAG
>SEYY01023651.1:17500-20000 GCA_009176605.1 Armadillidium nasatum
CAATGTATAAGAAAGTACTGTTCATATAAGTTTAAATTCTTTATTATTATTATAGATCTTTAGTGAAGAAAGTTCCGATTGGTGTAGTTTATGAGCTTCGCTAACTGAAGATATTATGTAGAAGAAGTCTTATCACCAAATTTTATCAGTGGCAGCAAAGAATAGTTTCAGTAATTATGGATGAGTTGTGAGACAAACATTATGTTGGATTTTAAAGATGAATTCGAATAGGACGAGAGAAGAGAACCTTAAGAAAAGAACAATGTTAGTGAAATGAAGTCTACAAAAAAGAATTCAACGAAAGAGGAATCGGTGGTGCATAATACAGCGGTAGTGGACTCTACGGTAGTTACCCTAGAGTGGATTTGGAGGAAGCAAAGAAGATATTGCTGTTA
This sequence comes from Armadillidium nasatum, assembly GCA_009176605.1. NCBI lineage: Eukaryota > Metazoa > Arthropoda > Malacostraca > Isopoda > Armadillidiidae > Armadillidium > Armadillidium nasatum. The sequence goes on from SEYY01023651.1 coordinate 17,896, forward strand.
CAATCATAAGTCTTGTCTTGGAGAGTACAAAGTAAGCTTCGACGAAAGTATCAGTGGTGGTGGACTCGGCGGTGGTTACTATGAAGGTGGCAAAGGAAGATTTTGTGGCGGCTGAATTGGTGGGGGTAAATGTGGATTCAGTGGTGGAGCAGTCAATGACGGGGGGACATAGAAGTCGACTTGAAGGTGGAAAAGGGGGATGCAGCAGTGATGAACATGAAAACCGACTTGGAGGTGAAAAGGAGGGTGATTCATCGGTGGCGGATTCAGAGGCAGCAAACTAGCATTCATCTACCATAAAGGAAAAAGTGAAAGCTGCAAAATAGATTTGAACAAAATAATGAGTAGCAAATATTGTGACAAAAGGAGTAAAAAATAAATTGATTAGGGAATATACAGAAATGGAAGAGAGAGGATAAAAGTTTTAAGAATGTAGTTTTCTATTACGTTTAAAATATAGAAAAAAAACAAAGAAAGAGGAAAAATGTAAAATAATGTAATTTTCGTATAAATTTACATTAATATTATAGATCTATATAAATGAAGAAAATTCTAATAGTGTAGTTTACGAGCTTCGTTAGTTAGAGACATCGTAAAATAAATTGCTCCAAGGCCACCCTCCTTGCGTCTACTAACTGTTGTTGGGAGGGGCGACTTTCAAAATGAAAAGAGTAATGAAGGGTGGAGTCATCAACATAGGAGTGGATAGGAGGTGAAGTAATAGAGAGAAGGTCATTTAATGAAAAACAGAAAAAGTGTAGAGGGTAGAACAGATTCTTGAGGAATAGGTTTATAGCATCAACGGTGTCCGTCTACAACAGCTGCTATAGAACGACCAGAAAGGAAATCAGAGAGAAGGATAGAATCCGAAAGAGGGAAATTTGGAAATCAAAGCTTTGTGCCAAACTCTATCGAAACCTTTCGATATGTCCAGCGCGACAACAAAAGATTCACCGAAAGACCGAAGAGCAAAGAACCAAGAGTCAGAGAGAAGGGAAAGGAGATCACCAGTAGAACGTTTCTTACGAAAGCCATACTTGCAATCAGAGATAAGATTAGAAGAATTGAGATGTTTCCAAATCTTCCAGTTAAGGATAGATTCGAAAACTTTAGAAAGAACGGAGGTTAAAGAAATGTGACGATAGTTAGAGGGTTGAGAAGGGTCCCCCTTCTTCGGCACAGGCTGAATGAGCGCACGTTTCCAGCAAGAAGGGAAGGTTGAAGTAGGATGACACAGACGAAATAGTTTACCAATGCAGAATGCAAGCTCGGAAGCACAGGTTTTGAGAACCACAGGAGGGATACCATCAGGACCGTACGCCTTCTTAGTTTTAAGCTCAAAGAGATCAGGAATTCTAATTTTGGGCATAAATGAATTGGATGGGGTTGAAGGAGTAGGAACAGCTCCAGAATCGTCTAAGGTTGAACTGGAGGCAAAAGTTTGAGCGAAGAGTTCAGCTTTAGAGGAAGGCAAAACGGCAGTTGAACCGTCAGAAGGTACTAGAAGAGCGAAAGATGAAGAAGCAAAGTTAGAGTTGACAATTTTTTGCAAAATGCCAGAGGAAGATTACTGCATTTGCGGCGGAGAAAAGAGTTTTTGGCATCTCGAAGAATAAATTTTGCAAGATTCCGGGATGAAATATAAGTTGCGTGAGTTTCTGGAGTTTGAAGACGACGGTAATCCCTGAAGGCAGCATCCCTGCGGCTGATAGCACGAGAACAAGCAGAGTTAAACCAAGGTTTATTAGGTTGAGTAGAAGGGAAAGAATATGGAATGTACGCCTCCATGCCAGAGAGAATCACCTCGGTTATGCGCTCTGCACACTGCGAGGGACCCCTCCCACGGAAACAGTAATCATTCCATAGAAAATCAGAAAAGTTCAACCACAAGTCAGACCAGTTTGTGGTACCGAAATGCCACAAACGTCTCCTCGCCGAAGGAGAGGGCCGTTCTTGTGGAAGATTTGAAGAGACAGGACAAAATACAGAGATATTATGGTGATCGGATGAACGCAAAGGGATAAAGAGTTTAAAAGTGTAAGGAGAAAGATAAGAAGTTAGGAAAAGATCGAGTATATTGGGTTCATCACCAAGATGGTCAGGGA
>SEYY01023651.1:22500-25000 GCA_009176605.1 Armadillidium nasatum
ATATATATATATAAATATATATATAATATATATATATATATATATATATATATATATATATATATAATATATATATATATATATATAAAAGTTTTTGCAAGGTAAGGAAGCAGTTTAAGGAATCCTCTTGGATTACAATCCAACAAACTCTCACAGAATAAAATATTTGTTTGCGCCTCTTCTCTTAATCTTTTTTATTTTCACTTTAAAAAAAATAATTTTTTATATTTTTTCTCTTTCATTTATTTTACAAATTTTTTATTTTTTGCTTTTTTTACTATTTTTCCTTCTTTTATTCTGTTTTTATCTTTCTTAATTTGCAATTCGAGAGGCGATGTTAAATACTATACAAATATTTTAAAATTAAATTAAATTATATTAAATAAATTAAATAAATTAAATTAATTAAAAAAATAAATTAATTTAATTAAATTAAATTATTGATTAATGAGGCAAAATGGATAATTTTCTTTAAGATTTTTGGGTACTTTTTTTTTAAAATCTTCTTTGGTAGGGTGGGAAAAGTCAGATTGTTTGAAAGTTCAAATGAGAGGTCGTGTGACCAAGGACCAACATGAATAAGTACACAGTGTTTTTAAGTGTGGAAATCGAAGGAAGTGGAGGGATTTAGAAGACGGAGTCAAGTTCCAGATTATTCCAGTAGTATACATGCATAATTGAGCAGAGCGGTTAAGTTTGGGGTCACAGAGTTGGACAAAGAAATAATGAAACTGAAACTCCTCTGGGGAAGGGTTATTTATTAATAATAGTGGATATTTTGTTTCTGAAAAATTTCCGTTTTATTCTGTATCCTTTTTTTTTTTAACTGTTCATTAATATTCAGTTTTTACACATCCCCTGTCTACTCTTACGCCAATGATTACGTTTCATTTATTCATTTTTATTTTGAAGGTCAACAAGTCATCTGATGTATAAGGAGAGTGACCTTTGAGCAACTGAACTAGTATCTGATGGAGAGAGAAAATTATTTGAGCAACTGACTTCTGGTATCTAATGGAGGGAGGGTAACCTTACTGCAACTTACTTCTGATATTTCATTTATCTCCATTTGGGTCAGAGAAAAATGATAGTTTTTCTGGAGTTCGAAAACCATTGCAGCGAAGTTTGCAAATTTTTTATTTTGTTTTCTCTATCATTTTATAATAATCTGCCTCCGACTCCTACCGGACCTTTCATTTTTTTGTATAAAGCTTTTTCACTCTTCCTTTAACTTAAAGCAATTTTTGCGCAGGAACCAATTTCAGCTCCAGCTTTCAGCGGCTCCGTAGTTCTCTTAGAAACACAATTTCTTCATCTATTTACCAGATTAATCTTTCACAAAATCACAATAAATTCTTAAACACAACTCAAAATATCATTTACTCATATCATTCAATGTGCTTTCTTTTCCAGTGATCTTTCCTCGAAGAGCCACAAAACTTCTATTACTAAATAAATTTCGAAGAGAATAAGTTAAGGATTTTAAAATTCATTTCGAATTTTTTTTCGCATATATATATATATATATATATATATATATATATATATATATATATATATATATATATATATATATATATATATATATATATATAATATATATATATATATATATATATATATAATATATATATATATATATATATATATATATATATATATATATATATATATATATATATATATATATATTTATATATATATATATATATATATATATATATATATATATATATATATATATATATATATATATATATATATATATATATATATATATATATATATATATATATATATATATATATATATATATATATATATATATATATATATATATATATATATATATATATATATATATATATATAATATATATAAATAAAATAAAAATATTTTATTTTTTTTTATTTTTTATTTATTTATTTATTTAAAAGATAAAAAAAAGATAAAAAAAAAAAAAAAAAAGAAATATTTATTTGCACCATTGTCTAAAATTGTAACTGATTGATTTTCATTTTATATATATATATTTATAAATAATATATATATATATATATATATATATATATATATATATATATATATATATATATATATATATATATATATATATATATATATATATATATATATATATATATATATATATATATATATATATTTTGAGTTTATATATTAATTGATAATAGATAATAATAGATAGATAGATAGATAGATAGATAGATAGATAGATAGATAGATAGATAGATAGATAGATAGATAGATAGATAGATAGATAGATAGATAGATAGATAGATAGATAGATAGATAGATAGATAGAAGAGTGGATAAGATAGAGAAAAGTTTTATCATTTTTTTATCACTTTCTTTTATTCTTTTTCGTTTTTCATTGTTGATAGGAATCTTAACAAAAAAAAAAAAAAAAAAAAAAAAAAACGTAATTGAAAATAGCAATTTAATTTATGAAGAAAATGGCGACTCATCTTCTCTTAAGTTA
>SEYY01023651.1:32500-37500 GCA_009176605.1 Armadillidium nasatum
GAACATTTGTTTGTTCGTTTGTCTGTATGCTTGTTTAAAACAATTTTAAAACATGATTTTTCTTACTTCATATATCTTTAATTGACAAAAGTATATATATATATATATATATATATATATATATATATATATATATATATATATATATATATATATATATATATATATATATATATATATATATATATATATATATATATATATATATATATATATATATATATATATATGTGTGTGTGTGTGTGTCTCCTCTGGTGAGTAAAGACCGGAGGCCTACTAATTTCCATCAGAGTTGGGAGTTGTCAAAAATCTGGTCGCTAATGGCCGACGTGACCTGATACAAAGTGTTTAAAAATGTGCAAGTCAAAGGAAGATGGTAAAGCAGATAAAGGGAGTGTGTTCCAAACTTTACAAGTAGAATACATGTAAGATTGAGCACAACGGGTAAGCCTGGGGTCGGAGTGTTCGACAGAGAAAGGATGAGACTGTGTAGAAAGTCGTGTCGCACGAGCCCCCAGTCTATCATATGTGTATAGGGTGAGGCTCCAGTCTATCAAACATAATTTGATAGACTGGGGGTACTAGCTTTATCTTCAATTCCAAATCAAAATATTTAAATAGACTTATAGAATCATTCTTCATTAAAACCTCAAAGAGTTTCAACATTGCATCTGGATTTTTTGACATGGATAACAAACACTCTTGTAAATTTTCTGAAGTTAATTTTTAAAGACAAGTTTTTCATGATTTGTAAGTTACCAGAATTTTTGTGACGTCACGTTACTGGTTTGACATTTTTTGGTTTCGTCGGTATGTGAGACTGCGTTATTGATTCATTCTTCTATATACTAGCGTAGCGATCAGGAAGCAAGGTTGATGCTCTGAAACGTTTACGTGTGCTTTAATTCTTCACCTTGTTAATTCTTTTTTATTTTTCTTGTTGAATCTTTTTTTAATGTTTTAATTTTATTATTTTATCATAAAGTGGTTTTAAAAAATTAGGTAATACATTGAGGAGAACGATTCAAGTTAGTTTTCCTTAAAGAGTTGTATATATATATATATATATATATATATATATATATATATATATATATATATATATATATATATATATATATATATATATATATATATATATATATATATATATATATATATATATATATATATATATATATATATATATATATATATATATATATATATATATATATATATATATATATATATATATATATATATATATATATATATATATATATATATATATATATATATATATATATATATATATATATATATATATATATATATATATATATATATATATATATATATATATATATATATATATATATATATATATATATATATATATAGATTGTAAGATTGTAAGATGTTGAACCATTTTGAAATAAATAAATCTGATCGTTTGAGGAAAGGTTAAACCATCAAATAAGAAATGAACGTCATAAAAATAACTGTTTTTAAAAGGTTTCTGCAATATCATTTACTCAACCTGTAAGGCAAGGGGGAGGGGGAGGGGGAGGGGAGTGGGAGGGGTGGGGGGGGAGGGGAGGGGGGGAGGGGAGGGGAAGGGCTAGGAGGATGGGGAGAGTCAAAATAAAAACTTTTCTAAATTTTCTGAACTACATTAAAACAAGTTGCTAAAAAAAAAATCAGCCCAGAAACGATATAAAAAAAAAAAAATGAAAATGAAAATAATAATAATAAAAAAATAACAAAGATAAATAAATATATATACATAAAAGAGAAAGGGGAGAAGAAGAGGAATAAAAATTCTCTCAGAATCTTTACTTAACATTTTAGGAGCTTATTAACGTAAACCAAAATTTCTTCTTAAGGAAGGAAGGTACTTTTATTTTATAACGATTTGCAAACTCTTACACCTCCAAAACTGCTTTTCTCACACGCTCTCTCTCTCTCTCTCTCTCTCTCTCTCTCTCTCTATATATATATATATATATATATATATATATATATATATATATATATATATATATATATATATATATATATATATATATATATATATATATATATATATATATATATATATATATATATATATATATATATATATATATATATATATATATATATATATATATATATATATATATATATATATATATATATATATATATATATATATATATATATATATATATATATATATATATATATATATATATATATATATATATATATATATATATATATATATATATATATATATATATATATATATATATATATATATATATATATATATATATATATATAGAATTAATTTATATCTTGCAATGTGGAGATTGTCAATATTAAATAATAGAAAATACAAATTGTGATTTAGGGATTCTGATCTTGTATTGAGGAATCAATCTATATTGTATTTATTCTTTTCTCTCTCACTCTCATTCTCACTCACTCCCACTCTCACTCTCTCACTCACACTTTCTCTTCTTGTATTCTTCTCCTTTCCTTAATATATATATATTTACTAGTTTGTCAACGAAGAAAAACTCATGTGCATTAATTTTGATCATATATATATATATATATATATATATATATATATATATATATATATATATATATATATATATATATATATATATATATATATATATATATATATATATATATATCTATCCTAGAAATGAAAAATATTGTCTTCTACCTTCTGGCTATTTCAAAATTATAATTAATAGTTCTATATCTCAACATGCATATGTACAACTATATCTTATTATTGATATATTTCATTTTCGAGCAAAGAGTAGTCTTCTTTTATTGTCTAAGTTTTATCTTCAAAAGAAAGCTGATGATCGATTAATTAAATGATTTAAAAAGAAAATAAAATTTACTTGGATTTGAACAGGACTATTATATAAATAAAACAAACGAAAAACAGTTTTTGTCGCTAGACTTTGCTTACGTCATCAGATTATGAGATAAATAAAGGAAAAGGAATTTGGTCGTATATTAAGACAATCTAAAAGATAAGGTAGAATATTCTATAAACTTCAAATTAGAAACATGAAAATAGAGAACGTCGCTTTATAAATTCGCTTATCAAACGTAAACGTATGCAGAAGGAGAGAGAGAGAGAGAGAGAGAGAGAGAGAGAGAGAGAAAGAGAAAGGGAGAGAGAGAGAGAGAGAGAGAGAGAGAGAGAGAGAGAGAGAGAGAGAGAGAAGGAGAGAGAGAGGAGAGAAAGAGAAAGGGAGAGAAATAAAAGAAAGAGAGAAGGGAGAGAAAGTAAGAGAGAAAGAAAATGGGAAAGGAAAGTAAGAGAGAACGGAGAGAAAGTAGGGGAGAGAGAAAAAAAGAGAAAAAAGTGATGGAGAGAGAGAGGGAAAAAGAAAGATAAAGAGAGAAAAAAGAAAGATAGAACCAGTGAATTCAAATTATTAAAAAACTAAATTTTTATCCGAAGGTAAACTTCAAAAACTAATTGATAAAAAAAGAAGAAAAAAAAAATCAATTAAAGATCGCTTTTAAAAAATTCTATTTTTAATTTATGAAGAAAAAAAAAAAAAGAAAAAAACTTGGAAAAGGAATTTAAATTTGCTTCTAATTTTCAGAGGAAATTAATTGTTTATATTACCCCAAGCTGTTTTATATTATTATTATTACTATTATTATTATCATCATTATTATTATTACCAGAGGCTATTTTATATCATTTTTATTATAACAATGATATTTTAATAATAATAATAATAATAATAATAATAATAATAATAATAATAATAATAATAATAATAATAATAATAATAATAATAATAATAATTTGTAATTAAAAACTGAAATGAGCTTCTGGGGGGAAAATTTTATCCCTTGAACCCATTAAATTTATATATAAAGAGGAAAAAAAATTAATAAAAATGAAATTCTTAACTGAGAAACAAAAATTAGATACTGTAAGTTTTATACCTTTAATAATAATAAAAGTAGTTTGGCATTATTATTATTATTATTATTATTATTATTATTATTATTATTATTATTATTATTATTATTATTATTATTTTTATTTTTATTTTTATTATTATTATTATTATTATTATTATTCTTATCTTCATTATTATTATTATTATTGTTATTATTATTATTATTATTATTATTATTAGTTATTATTATTATTATTATTATTATTATTATTATTATTATTATTATTATTATTATTATCCGAAGTTATTTTATTTTATGTTATTTTTACTAGAATAATATAAAAGTGCTTTGATATTTTTGATATACCGAAAATCCATATATTATATATATATATATATATATATATATATATATATATATATATATATATATATATATATATATATATATATATATATATATATATATATATATATATATATATATATATATATATATATATATATATATATATATATATATATATATATATATATATATATATATATATATATATATATATATATATATATATATATATATATATATATATATATATATATATATATATATATATATATATATATATATATATATATATATATATATATATATATATATATATATATATATATATATATATATATATATATATATATATATATATATATATATATATATATATATATATATATATATATATATATATATATATATATATATATATATATATATATATATATATATATATAGCATATTAGATAGCGTGGCATTTTGTAACTGGAAAGAAGCCGTAAGAAAGAGGGAAGCCGACTTTTATTGGCTTCTTGGAAGCCGATATTAAACGTTATTTATTATTTTAACATTTGCTTGCCAGCTTTTTCTAGTATATAAATAACGTATTTCAAAAAATATAACACCCATTGAAAAGATTACAGTACTAAATATATTGACTGAAGTTATATAATATTTATATATATATATATATATATATATATATATATATATATATATATATTATATATATATATATATAT
>SEYY01023651.1:52500-60000 GCA_009176605.1 Armadillidium nasatum
ATATATATATATATATATGCCGACGCAAAGAGTGATGTATAGTTTGAAGGAATATTTTGAAATAATAACAAATGTATGTCTCATTTCCTTTAACGTACTTCTTTTTTAACTTATGTTCTAAAGCTAAGTAGAAGCCACTGTTTATATATATATTATATATATATATATATATATATATATTATATATATATATATATATATATATATATATATATATATATATATATATATATATATATATATATATATATATATATATATATATATATATATATATATATATATATATATATATATATATATATATATATATATATATATATATATATATATATATATATATATATATATATATATATTATATATATATATATATATATATATATATATATATATATATATATATATATATATATATATATATATATCAATGAAAATTTACCAATAAATCCCATAATTTGGAAACAGGTATGGCAGCTCGTAGATAATTCTTATGTGATAAAAGAAATGAAATTTTCGTTCAAAATAAAAAAATAAAACACGAACACAAAAAACGAAAACTCTTTTAAAATCTGATTTAAGATAAAGATAATAATCGAACAAAAATGCTACTACTCCTAAAATAAATCTCCAAGAATTGCTTTATAATCTCGATTAAGTTTTCAAAAAATGTGATTGACAATATTGCAAAATTTTATATATAAATATAATTATAAATATATATATATATATATATATATATATATATATATATATATATATATATATATATATATATATATATAATATATATATATATATATATATATATATATATATATATATATATATATATATATATATATATATATATATATATATATATATATATATATATATATATATATATATATATATATGTGTGTGTGTGTGTGTGTGTGTGTGAGTTTATGTGTATGTATACAAAAATGTTTAAATATAATCAAATATTCGCAGATATTTTTAGGTTCTTTAAATTGTAAATAAAATTTTGCGAAAGTGGTTTGTAAATATCGGAAAGAGATTGAAACCAAATTCGTTTGTATTGGCATTCGATAGAAGAAATCACGGAATTTTTGAGGGTATTTAAGAACTATAAAATAATTTTCCTTTTAATGGAAGGGGGGGGGGTTTTGATAAAAAACACTAATTTTGATAGACAGATAAATAGATAGATAGATAGATAGATAGATAGATAGATAGATAGATAGATAGATATAGATAGATAGATAGATAGATAGATAGAGAGAGAGAGAGAATAACAACAGAAAGATTTTGATTTTGCATAAAAACGAACGTTTTCTTGAAGCTAAGCATAATTTAACACTATTAAAAAACCAAAGCCATAAAACATTTACATAAAAAAATTCGAATATTTTTTTTATGAATTTCACACGTATTTAATTTACGTTCCTCCAAACTGCTACTTCTTCTTCTTCTTCAACTTCAAGGTAGACATTATTTACCTGTCAGCCGGTTCAGCTTTGCTCTCCATTTTATAAGATCGGCAAACGCCTTGCTCCTCTTCAGCTGATCACCTCATGGAAACCATGTTTCTCAAACAACTCATCCACCTCATCTCTCCACCTCCTCTTCGATTTTCCTCTCTGTCTTCTTCCCTCTGGTCTCTACTCCCAACACCTCTTCGTCAAAATACTACGATTCAATACAAAATAAAATTAAACATTTATATATCTTAAAAAACGCTGATGCCTAAAATCTATGATATAAATTAAAAAAAATTCTAATAAAACACGTTTAAACACTTAAACTTTGAAAATTTGAGCAAACATTGAAAAACATATAAACTCCATTTGCAGTCTCCATAAAATCTTTATTATTAGTAAAGCAGCTAAACAATTATGCACATAAATTACAATATATAATTATAATGTCAATGAAAATTGTAATAATAATTATTATAGTAATTATTTTCAAAACTTTTTGAAACAAATATTAAACAAAAAAGTTGACTATAATAATAATAATAATAATAATAATAATAATAATAATAATGAATAGTTAAAATAATAACAACAAAAAAACTTCTTTAGAATTCCTATAAAAGAGAGAAAGAAAAAAAATGAAAACTTCAAATTTTTAATTGCAATAACTCTACGGAAATTACAACCAGTATTTAAATAACAATAATTTAAAATTTTAATTATTCCAATATAATATATATTATATATATATATATATAATATATATTATATATATATATATATATATATATATATATATATATATATATATATATATTATATAATTGGCAGTCGTCTTAGAGTAGATGTTCCTAAAAGCAGATGGGAAAAGAAAAGTGGGAAGAATCAGAAAGAAGATTGAGGGGAAAAAAGAAGAGAGAAGGTTTATGCAGAAAGATAGTACTGAGCAAAATTTTTAAAAAGTAATAGCTAAAATGTATTTTAAAATAAGAATTTTAGAAAATATTTTTACATTTAAAAAAATAAATTAAATGAGCTTCGATAAAATTATACCTCAATATCTACAGAGGGGTAACAAATCTTTCAAGATTTTTAATGAAAAATAAAACTTTAACATTAAGAATTTAAAATTTAAAAATATGAGTTTGAAAATCGATGACAGGATCGGATCATCTGAGGCTAACTAAAAGCAAGGACGACAGAACTAGCCACCCGGCCCTGTGATTGCTCTGCCAATGGCTTGTAATAACTCCAGAACCAGCATTGGAAACCATAGATCAGAGAAGCACAATCTTCTGGAGAGCTCTGTGAGAGAGTGTTAAGAGGTTAGTTGGAAAACGATGCTGATCCTACTGAAGGGGGAAAACCCTACCTGAGAGTGGACCGGCTTTGAGACCAGCGAGTCGAAAAACAATCTTTTAGAGGTCTCTGGGAGAACTTTTAAGAGCAGATAGGGAAAGATGCTGGCTCCACTGACAGGATGAAATCCCTTCCTGGGAGAGGATGGAATATATATATATATACTATATATATATATATATATATATATATATATATATAATATATATATATATATATATATATATATATATATATATATATATATATATATATATATATATATATATATATATTATATATATATATATATATATATATATAATATATAAAAATAAAAATTACTGTTTGTTTACTTTAGCATAAAAATCAAATACAATTTCTTTTACCACAGAAATAAAAAAAATTATTTGAATTTACATATGCCAAGCATAGATTTAAATAAACAATACTGTTATTACTCTATTTCATTTCAGTGCACACACTATGCGTATAATTTTTTTCTTTTTTTTTTTTTAATTTTCAAAAAAAAAAAAAAAAAAAAAAAAAATGAAGAAAAAAGAAACTTGAAACAGATTAAAAATAAACTCTCACAAAATGTTTTTTCATATTTTTTTTTAACTTTTAAATGAAAAAAAAAAAGTAAAGGCAAACATTAAAAATTAATGAGCTCTGCAGCCAAACTCGCCTTAAATTTACTTTCTGCTATAATACCAACAATAAATTTAAAAATATTTTTAAAACTTGCTTCGAGGTTGAAAGTTGTTTGGATGCCAACTTTCGCTCGGACCAAAATTAAAAAAAGGGGAAAACCATCGTTAAACTAATGTTATCTCTTTCTCTTCTTCACTTTAATTCTAATCTTTTATTTTCCATTATATATATATATATATATATATATATATATATATATATATATATATATATATATATATATATATATATATATATATATATATATATATATATATATATATATATATATATATATATATATATATATATATATATATATATATATATATATATATATATATATATATATATATATATATATATATATATATATATATATATATATATATATATATATATATATATATATATATATATATATATATATATATATATATATATATATATATATATATATATATATATATATATATATATATATATATATATATATATATATATATATATATATATATATATATGTATATATGAAAAGTTATTAGCCATATGACGGCGACATTAACATGAAATGGGAAGTCTATAAAGACAAAAGCAATTGTCCATCAGAGCTCTTTATTTATTTAAACAACGAAAATTAAATGCCTTATCTTATTTATTGAGATCTGTAGATGAAACCAATTCGATTAAATGATATTATATATATAATATATATATATATATATATATATATATATATATATATATATATATATATATATATATATATATATATATATATATATATATATATATATATATATATATATATATATATATATATATATATATATAATATATATATACGTCACTTCTCTATATACTATCGCTATTTCAATATACACTGCTCTTCTGAACTCTTTCGTTGCATACCTCCTCCATTGAGAAGGGTTCATGCGACTCGTCTTTCTACACAATCTCATCCTTTATACCAACTATCTGACCCCAGACTTAACCGCTATGCTCAATCTTACATGCACTCTACTAGTAAAGTCTGGAACACACTCCCTTCATCAATTTTCCAAACTGCCCATGACTTTCCTACCTTCAAACGACGTGTATCAGGTCATATCGGCCTTTAATTTGACCGGGTTTCCGACTTTCCTCCTGACTCTGGTGGAAATTTTGGTAGGCCTCTCGCCTTTGCACCACCATTGGTGAAATAAATATATATATATATATATATATATATATATATATTATAATATATATATATATATATATATATATATATATATTATATATATATATATATATATATAATTATATATATATTATATATATATATTATATATTATATATATATGTATATATATATATAATATATATATATAGTGGGGAGGGAAGTAGCGCTTCTGTGGGGATGAGATTACCCTCATTGGGTATATTGGATGCTAAGGGTACTTCCTTTCACATTCCGGTGACCAATGGTACGCACCCTCTCGCGCTCATTTCCACCTTCTTCTACACGGATTAGTCTCTCCTTTTCACACACAATAAACACTATTGCAGACAACATGTCGTTAAAAAAAAAGATAAAAATAATTCTGGCATCCTCAACAGTAACCTCGGAGAAGCAAAGAGGGGTGGCTTCCAAAAATAGTCTCTCATCCACCCATTACCCCATCACTACTTGGAAGTTGGTGACCTTCGTTGATGGGGTTGGGAACACCGAGATTTTGCGGGCGGTATGACCGGATGCATGGTCTGTTTTTTTTTCATTAATTTCTGCAACATTCACAGTCTTCAATCCAATTTCCATTTTCTTGAGCATCATATCTCTTCTTCTAGATCTCACTTCTTATTCTTGAACGAAACTCAAGTGCTTGAGCGTTCTGATAGCAGACTCTTTTCTGTTTTCTCTTACTCTACTGTCTCTTTTCTCAATTTTTAGCCAAAGGCATTTGTTGTGCATACATATGCAACAATGTTGTTTGTTCTCTTGTCTCTAATTTGAGTGTCCTGAATTTTCCACCTTGTGGCTTAAGCTCTCTTGCTATTCTATGACTAAATTCATTTGTTCTGTTTATTTATCTCCTAATTCTACTGACTATCCGAAATCTTCGACTATTTAAACTCCAAAATTGAGCATATTCTTTCTTCTTCTCCTTTCTCTAAAATCATTAAACTAGATGATTTAAATGTTCACCACTACCAATGGCTTTCTTCTAGTTTCATGATCCATTTCGCTTTCGAAATGACCTTGAGCAGTTGGTGCAGTTCCCTACTCGTATCCCTGATCGCCTTACAGATCAATTGTAGACCTTTTTCTAACTTTAATTCTTCCCCTTATACTGTTAAACTTTATCTACCTCTGGGTTACTCCGATCACCTTCTTATCTCTGTATCCTCTTCTGTCGTCTGCAGGTAAAACCCCTGCCTATTTTGAGGAAATGCTTTTGGCATTTCGGTGCCATATACAATTATAATTTTATATATATATATATATATATATTATATATATATATATATATATTATATATATATATATATATATATATATATTATATATATATATATATATATATATATATAGCGAACTGCCGAGAGCAGCGCAAATATATAGATATATAAATATTTAAAATATAAAATATTTAAATATAAGAAAGAAAAAATATTTAAGTATTTAAAAATATTTAAAATATATAAATATATAAATCTATAAAATATTAATATATAAAAATTAAAATAAAAATTAAAATGAGAAAGTTACATAGGGAAAAAAATAATAATTTAGAGTGCAAAGTGAATTCATGCAGTATTATGAAGGCATTGGTTATGAGTAGCCATATTTACTCCCTTCGTTAAACTCCGAGGAAGACATAAACTATAGTCGTTACTCCGTGGAGCTTCTACCTTCAGGTTATTCGACTGCGAAATTCTTTGCTTCCTCTCAACTCCTCCAAATACGAAATATTCTCTCCATCTCCTCTTTTGTCTAGCTCTCTGTCTTCTATTATCGGGTCTTCACTACCAAACAACTTTTACCATCATTGGTTATCCCTTCTTTCCAGTTCCTGGTATCCATGTCTCCTTAGCAGAGCCTTTTCCATCATATTTATGATAGGACTTCCCACAATCCTAGCTCTAATTTGCTAATTTCTTACCAATTCTCATGACATTTTTCTCAGAAGATTCCAAAGAATCTCATTTAAGCAGTCTGAATTCTAGATTTAGTAGTTGCTATCCAGTATTTCACCCATGCATTTAGATCAGGGAGAGAGAGAGAGAGAGAGAGAGAGAGAGAGAGAGAGAGAGAGAGAAAGAGAGAGAGAGACATTTTCTAGAAAACAATAAAATTTCCTTTAACAATAGATAACACTCCCACACATATGACATATTTTTATATTTCTTCTAGCCGTCAATATCTACTCCTAATCCTCATCCTCCTCTCTCTTTCACTCTCTCTCTCTCTCTGAAGAAAATAAAGAAAACAATAAGATTTAAGGACTCAATTTCTTCACTACCCTTACCATACATAGATCAGAACATTCTGACATTCTCTATCCCTACCTCTCTCTATATATGTAAATCCCTTTCTTTCTTTTCTTACCTTTAGGAACTCGGTTTTATCTTTATTCATCTGATATATATATATATATATATATATATATATTATATATATATATATATATATATATATATATATATATATATAATATATATATATATATATATATATATATATATATATATATATATATTATATATATATATATTATATATATATATATTTATATATATATATATATATATATATATATATATATATTATATATATATATATATATATATATATATATATATATATATATATATATATATATATATATATATATAATATATATATATATATCTAAATATTTATTTTTTTTTTTTTTTTCTCACCAATAAAATGGAATAAAATATTATTCCATTAAAGGCAGTTTCCTTCCTTTTCGAAGTGTTTTGACAACCTCCTCTCATA
>SEYY01023651.1:67500-88966 GCA_009176605.1 Armadillidium nasatum
AAAGCAAATCACTGTCCTGTACCACCTTGCATCACACCTCGCCCCGCACCACATCAAAGTTTAGGCCAACCCTACTTAATACATATATCCGGAGATTTCTTAAATGCAAAGAGAACAACAATAAACACTAGCTGCAGAAAATGATTCAAAAGTGAAAAACAAATATTTGCATATGGTAATATTAGAGAGTATAATGCATAGCGTAGCTCCTCTCCTTAACTGGTTTCCAGTTTAAGTAAATTCATTATATATATATATATATATATATATATATATATATATATATATATATATATATATATATATATATATATATATATATATATATATGATTCCGGCTTGTCCTATGACCGGTCTTCTTTTTTCTTTATAGGGGTGTTGTTCGCTCCTGTATGGAGTATGCTTCACACATCAGGGGTGGTTCCACTCAAACGTCTCTCCTTGACAAGGTGGAGACTAGGGCTTTTCGTCTTATCAACTCTCCTGCTCTCACTAATTCTCACCAGTCTCTTTCTGGTCGTTGAATTGTTGCGTTACTCTCTCTATACTATTGCTTTTACATTGAACACTGCTCTTCTGTACTCTCTCGTCACATACCACCTCCATTGAAAAGAGCTCGTTCGACAAGTCTTTCTACGCAGTCTTATCCTTTCTCTGTCCAAGTCTCTGGCCCTAGACTTAACCGCTATGCTCAGGTTTACATATACTCTACTGTAAAAGTCAGGAACACACTCCCATTATTTGTTTGTTCAACTTTCTATGATTTGCACATCTTTTAGTTTTCGGGAAATGTCAGCCTTTAACTTGACCAGATTTCCGATTTTTCCATAACTCTGGTGAAAATTTTAATAAGCCTCTGACCTTTCCCCTCCAGAGATAAAATAATATATATATATATATATATATATATATATATATATATATATATATATATATATATATATATATATATATATATATATATATATATATATATGTATAGTCGGAAAAGGTCCGTTTTGAAGAATGATTATAATTGTCCATTTCCAAAGTACTAGAATTTCAGTATAGGTGGGTGGCAATAGATCATAAAACTATAAGCTGTTGGTAAGAGTCTTTAAATTTTTACTTTTAGAGGTTTAAATGTCAAAAAAGAAAAAAAAGAAAAATAAAAAAACTCACTTACCTTCGACATTTCTTGGCCATACAATAAAAATAATGGAATATATAGTTTTCTGCCCGTATGTTATTTCCAGTATGGGAAGTTGGAGCATTCCTGAGTGTTATATATATATATATATATATATATATATATATATATATATATATATATATATATATATATATATATATATATATATATATATATATATATATATATATATATATATATATATATATATATATATATATATATATATATATATATATATATATATATATATATATATATATATATATATATATATATATATATATATATATATATATATATATATATATATATATATATATATATATATATATATATATATATATATATATATATATATATATATATATATATATATATATATATATATATATATATATATATATATATATATATATATATATATATATAGATATATATATATATATATATATATATATATATATATATATATATATATATATATATATATATATATATATATATATATATATATATATATATATATATATATATATATATATATATATATGAATTGTTTTCAATGTTCCCGTTAATTAAAAACCACGAATTGAAAAGAATAAATTAGATATTGCAGAGATTTGAATCTAATTAAAATTATTTGGTGTAAAATTTATTTGTTTTACTGCAATAAACGCAAAAATTTAAATGAAAAAGTTGTAAAAAGAAAATAGGAAAATTTAAAAAAAAAAAAAAAAAAAGAGAAAAAACTGCAATTTGGAAAATTTTACATTATTGTTGTGCTAATTAATGTTTTCAGTTTTTATTATAATAAAATATTTAATTTGTGTCTATAATTGGTTAATTAAAGGAGTATTATTAACTATACACTTAAAAATGCCTTCTTAAAAGGAGGCAATATTATCAGATAATATAATTAATAAATGGACAGTAAAACTGTTCGTCAATTTATATATATATATATATATATATATATATATATATATATATATATATATATATATATATATATATATATATATATATATATATATATATATATATATATACATATATATATATATATATATATATATATATATATATATATATATATATATATATATATATATATATATATATATATATATATATATATATATATATATATATATATATATATATATATATATATAACATATATATACTCTGATTATATATGTAATTATTTCTTTCCTAATTCTATATTTTTCTTCCTTCGTATTTTTATCAGTTTATCATTTAACTTAATTATTTTAATTCCTCTTTTTTTTGTTTGAAAATTAATTGAATTTCTGTTGATCTTCTGATGATAAATTTCTTATTTTAATTGGTCATCAATTATCGTTATCTTTATTTTTTATCATTACATCATTCGTTATCATTCCTGCATATTGTTTTTTTTTTATTCATCTTTTGATTGATATCATACTTTACTGTAAGGTTTATTGATGTTGATGTTTTAGAAGTTGTTGTTAATTTTGAAGATGATGTTGCATTTGACATCGATGTCGCTTTTGATGTCGATATTGCAATTAATGTCGATGTTTTGGTACTGATTTTAATGAGATGTTGTTTTTTTTTAATATTGATGCATTTGATGTTGATATATTTAATATTGATGTTTTGAAATTAATATATATTTTAATGCTCAATCTGATGTTTAAGATATTCTTGTTCTATTTCTCCTTTTGCTGCATTTGCTCCTTTGGCCAAAGTTTTTGCTGTGCTTTTTCTTTCTTTTCTTTTTGTTCACTAGTTATATACTTTTTTGCTCGGGAATTTAATTATGAATTCACTATTTTGCCTTCGTATTTTTCTTTACCGTGTTGATGTTTTCGTCATTTCTCTCTCTCTCTCTCTCTCTCTCTCTCTCTCTCTCGTTGAAATGAACGTAGAAAAGGCTCCAATCAAGAAAAGTTATTCCAATTTTGGCGGTTTTTCTTCCGAAATTCGAAACCTTTCATCATTATGCATATTTGTCTCTCAGTTTGAGAGGAAAATAAGGCAAAGTAAATCGAGTCTATATTTCTCAACACCGACTCTTTCTACACTCAAAATTTAAACTACAAACAGGTGATATATATATATATATATATATATATATATATATATATATATATATATATATATATATATATATATATATATATATATATATATATATATATATATATATATAGATAGATAGATAGATAGATAGATAGATAGATAGATAGATAGATAGATAGATAGATAGATAGATAGATAGATAGATAGATAGATAGATAGATAGATAGATAGATAGATAGATAGATAGATAGATAGATAGATAGATAGATAGATAGATAGATAGATAGATAGATAGATAGATAGATAGATAGATAGATAGATAGATAGATAGATAGATAGATAGATAGAGAGAGAAAGATGGGACATGTTTTTTAAAAAAACAGCACCTCCAAAAAAATATATATATAAAAATTTATTTTGGTTATATTGTTATTTTAAGAATATTTTTACTGCATAATTGTAAAAAATATTGATTAATTTAGTGGTTATTCTTATCTACTTAAGACAAATAAATGAAATATTTTCCATTTAAGCGAAACTATTTTGCAAATAGCTTGGTAACCTCATTATGACCAAAACCATATTTTAATTGGATATAATCTGCATCAAATAAGGCGTATGTCAGTCTCTCCATCTTCTTTAATTAACAGGTTTGTTTTCAACCTACTTTAATCGGCTTGCTTTCAATATTCTCTAGTAAGCTTGTCTTCAATATACTCTAATAGTCTTTCTTTCAGTCTCCTCTAAAAGAATTGCTTTCAATATTCTTTAATATGTTTGCCTTTGGTCTTATGATCTTCTTTAATATGTTTACCTTAAATATACTTTAATAGACTTGCTCTCAGTCTTTTTTAAAATGTTTGCTTTAAATCTGTTCTAATAGGCTTGCTTTCAGTCTTCTTTAATATGTTGGTTTTAAATATACTTTAATAGACTTTCTTTCAATCTCCTCCAAGATGTTTGCTTTTAATTAACTTTAATGTACTTTCTTTCTAAGCTCTACTCGTTTTATATTCAACATTTAATGCAAGCTAAATTTGGTTGATAAATTATTTTTACTATAATTAATTTAATTCTTATACACATACACAACGTCGAATTATAAATATTACTGGCTTAAACTTCTCAAACCATTCAAAATTATTTTATACTGTATATATATATATATATATATATATATATATATATATATATATATATATATATATATATATATATATATATATATATATATATATATATATATATATATATATATATATATATATATATATATATATATATATATATATATATATATATATATATATATATATATATATATATATATATATATATATATATATATATATGGACCCACTTTCCCTATTTAGGCATCCCTCTTCAATGAAATTATATCCTACTTGAATTTCTCTTCAAAATTTTGAATATAATTGCAAAGAGTGAAAAAATAATTAATTACTATACAATGACACATACGGTTATCCTTGAAAGTGTGCAATAAAAAACAATATATATTATATATATATATATATATATATATATATATATATATATATATATATATATATATATATATATATATATATATATATATATATATATATATATATATATGTATACATGAATATATTCCTTAGTTGTTCCATATCACTTAACATTCTGTACTCCAAATTTTTCAAATCATCCTCTTATCCCCCCCCTCACCCCCTATTCAATATTTGAGTAATCAAACGTGAAATAAAAACTTTGAAAATCCAAATCCATCAATAAAAGATGAGAAAATGCTTGTCTTTCTCTACTGCAAATGAGTTTCTTCCAATCATAAAGTCATAAATCACTGATAATCAATGTCACAAAAAGTTATTAAAAGCCAATCAAATGTTCCGCACAAAAAAAAACTTATAAATTATATATATATATATATATATATATATATATATATATATATATATATATATATATATATATATATATATATATATATATATATATATATATATATGATTGGTAAGGTAGTTATGGAAGCGAAGAAGGACCCTATTGAAGAAAGGACAATGACGAATAAGTCTGTCCTTTTCAACGAGCGAATCGAAGACCAATTTAAGCATTAAAATCTAATTTGAATTGCCGACAAGAGACAAGAGAATCCCAAAGTGATTCTTAACCGATGAAGAACTAGAATAAGAAAAAAGAGCAAGAATAAAAATAAGAAAAAGGAACAAGAATAAGAGTAAAAAGAAGAATAAGAATAAGGAAAAGGAACAAGAATAAGAATAAAAAGAAGAAGAATAAGAGTAAGAATGAAAATAAAAAATAAGAGTAAAAATAAGAATAATGAGAATAAGAATGAAAATATGAATAAAAACGAGAATGAAAATAAGAATAAGAAAAAAAATAATAAGGAAAAGGATAGCTATAAGAAAGAAAATAAGAATAAGAACAAGAATAAAATAAGAATAAGAATAAATATAAGAATGAAAATGAGAATAAGAATAATAAAAATAAAAATTTGAGTTAGATGAAGAATAACATTAAGAATAAGAATAGGAATGAGAAAAGTGTCGATAAAGAAAGGGAAAGAATAGTAATATATAAAATTTACACTATAATATTAAGAAAAAAAAAGTAAGAGAAAGATTTAAAAGTAAAAATTTCAAATATATATATATATATATATATATATATATATATATATATATATATATATATATATATATATATATATATATATATATATATATATATATATATATATATATATATATATATATATATATATATATTGTTTTGGAGAAAGAGTTCAAAAAAATTCGAAAATTCAGTTTTAAAACTAGTCCCATTTTTGGAGTTTCTGGAAATGCAAAATTCATATCGAATAATTTTCGAAATCGATTTCAAAATTAGAATGCAAACTATTTCGAAACAGCAATTTGGTATTCAGAGTTATGAAAAAAAATAAAAATAATAGACGAAGAAAATCTATTTTTAATTTACTATTACTTACTTCTGTAGTATTGAAAGTTGTTAATTTTTAATTGAGTTTTCAATTCTCAATTTTTGTTTTGAAGGTATTTGTCATTTTAAAGAAATAACTTTCATTTATTAAGCGATTCAAGAATCTACACACAATGTTTTCCTAATTATATATATATATATATATATATATATATATATATATATATATATATATATATATATATATATATATATATATATATATATATATATATATATATATATATATATATATATATATATATATATATATATATATATATATATATATATATATATATATATATATATATATATATATATTTTTTTTTTTTTTTTTTTTTTTACAGAACGCCACCGCTCACGGGCAGAGCCCTTTTCAAGGAGGGGGCACACACACATGCACAAAGCTCATTCAAACACACACACACCTAACGCACAGCCCTCAGGTGGGCGCAGACGGAAGCCTTGAAGAGTGGAAGGTTAAATACAGAAGGAAAAATAGATGAAGGTAGAGAGTTCCACAGAACAGAGGTGGCTGGAAAGAAAGAGGTACTACAACGGGCTAGCCTGGGATTTCCTACGTCCACACAAAATTGGTGCGAAAGCAGGGCACCCCTTGTGCAACGAGGACGACGCAATGGTGGAGGAATGCGAGAGGCCAATTCCCTCGAGCACCTGCCATTGTAGTACCTGTAGAAAAGAGATAGCGCGCCAACGTCACGTCGCAGAGACAGAGGGTCAAGAGAGTTTGAAAGTAGGGGACAGTTAATTAATCTTTTAGCTTTTGACTCAACCCTATCCAGAAGAGAGGAGGAGCCGGAGCCCCCCCCAAATGTGAGAACAGTACTCCATACAAGGGCGAATAAGACCCTTATATATTTGGAGTAACTGTTCAGAAGAAAAAAATTCTCGCAATCTGAACAGAACTCCCAGCTTCTTAGAGGCCGCTTTAGCAACCATTGTGATATGAGGTTTCCAAGATAGTTTGTTGTTTATGTTTAGACCAAGAATGTTAATGTTATTTACAGGTGAGACGGGAGAGCAATCGAAGAGGATAGGAAAGTTAGAAGGTGTTTTTGAGAGGGAGATGTGAAGAAGTTGAGTTTTTAAAGAGTTGAATTTCACAAGGTTGCTATGACCCCACCGGGAAATCCCATCCAGATCGGCAAGAATAGAATTAGAAAGTTGAAGACGAGAAGCAACTCTAGAAGCAAAAGAGGGAGCAGATTTGAAATGAGTAGAAGAATGCAGAGTTGAATCATCAGCATAAGAGTGAACAGAGTTAGAAGTGCAGTGGAGAAGATCGTTAATGAAAAGTAAGAATAAGGTTGGAGATAAAACAGAACCCTGAGGAACACCACTGTTGACAGAAAAGGAGGAAGAGGTCGCTCCATCTACAACTGCCGAAATGGAACGATCTGAGAGAAAACTAGACAAGAGTAAGCAAAGGGAAGGAGGAAACCCAAAGGAAGGGAGCTTAGAGAGCAGTGACGCATGCCATACCCGGTCGAAAGCCTTGGATATGTCAAGCGCCACCACACAAGACTCCCCGAAGTCCCTAAGGGCAGAAGACCATAGATCAGTAAGATAGGAAAGTATGTCACCAGTTGACCTCGAGCGACGAAAGCCATACTGGTGATCAGAGAGAAGAGAATGAGACTCCAAATGATCCAGGAAATGAGAGTTGAGGAGAGTTTCAAAAATTTTAGATAGAACACAAGTGAGAGCTATAGGTCGATAGTTAGAAGGGTCAGAACGGCTACCTTTTTTCGGGATCGGCTGAACAAACGCACGCTTCCAGCATTGAGGAAAAGTATTAGTATTAAGGCATAGAGAGTAGAGCTGAACGAGGACAGGCGCTAACTCGGAAGCACACTCCCTCAGAACACGAGGGGGAATGCCATCCGGGCCACTGGCCTTCCTGACGTTCATAGATTTCAGGATCCTATGCACCTGATCATGAGTAATTACAGGAAGAGACATAGGACACCTGAGAGGAGAAGGAGTAGGAGGAGGGATGTCAGAATCAAGCAGGGTGGAATTAGATGAAAAAAGGAGGCCGAAGAGATAAGCCTTTTCAGAAGGAGTATTAGCAACAGAACCATCAGAGCGAATGAGAGGAGGAAAGGCAGATTTACAGAAGTTGTTAGAGATATTTTTGACAAGAGGCCAGAAATTTTTATCAGTAGGAGAGCCATGGAGGTCAGCGCACTTCCTTTTTATGAAAGTACGCTTAGTCCGTCGAAGAACATCCCTGCAACGATTCCGAGCTTAATGAAAATTAGCAAGAGTGATAGGAGAAGGAGAGTTTTTCCATTCACGATAAGCACTGTCTCTCTCGCGAAGGGCAAGAGAGCAGCCGTCATCGAACCATGGATTTTGAGGAGAAAAAGATTTAGTTGAAGATGGAATGAATCTGCCCATCCCATATATATATATATATATATATATATATATATATATATATATATATATATATATATATATATATATATATATATATATATATATATATATATATATATATATATATATATATATATATATATATATATATATATATATATATATATATATATATATATATATATATATATATATATATATATATATATATATATATATATATATATATATATATATATATATATATATATATATATATATATATATATATATATATATATATATATATATATATATATATATATATATATATATATATATATATATATATATATATATATATATATATATATATATATATATATATATATATATATATATATATATATATATATATATATATATATATATATATATATATATATATACCCAATTTTTCTCAATGATACTATTAATTCAAAATTAATTAAGCATTTGTGATGCAATGAAAGAAAGTCGCAAAAAAAAGTGGAAAAAAAATCCTCTCAGATGTAGTACCTATTAATAAAGCGCAAACACAATTGATTTGTCGCCATGTAGTCTGCGATAAGGACGCCATGTTGGGCTTATTTTTGCTGCATATTTTGGCTCGGCTTTTTGCCTAACTGGCGTCCTCATTTGTTTCCAGACTATTTATTTCGTACTAAATGTACCAAATAAATAAATAAATAAATAAATAAATAAATAAATAAATTTAAAACAAAAGTAAAAGCTATATAAATAAAAATATCAATAAATTAATAAATAAAAATCTACATTTGTATTTAATAATATTGATTTAAAATTATTATTAAAATTAATTAAATTATTAGTTATTAGTTATTATTATTATTATTATTATTATTATTATTATTATCATTATTATTATTATTATTATTATTATTATTTTTTTTTATTAGTTATTATTATCAATATTTATTATAATTTTATTATTTATTTATTTATTTATCATATTATACTGTGACAGTATATTGGTTCAATGAAGAATGAACACTTTAAAATAAATTGAATTTTTGTTCCCAAGCATTTTTTTTCATTTAATTTTAATACTGAAGTATCTTTTTTAATTAAATATTTATTTATGGCTATATATATATATATATATATATATATATATATATATATATATATATATATATATATATATATATTATATATATATATATATATATATATATATATATATATTAAATATATTTTTTTTTTTCTAATAAACTATAAAAATTCTATTTGAACGTAATAATTTCTAAGTAATATATTAAATTTAATTATTTAAAAATTAAAATACCTCGAACATCATCTTTCTAATTCTTAAATTCTCATTCCACTTCACTGTTAACTTAAAAAAGAAAAAAAAATCATATTTTTCCTTGATATTTTTTTTTCTCTCTCTCCCTCTCTATCTCTCTCTTTCTCTCTCTCCCCTCTCTCTCTTTTAATTTCAGGAATTTATATATATATCTTTCCTTACCAACGATATCAGTGTTATTTTGAATTTGAAAATACTTGATTTTTTTGTGCTGTGTGATACTTCCTTACTTCATATTCAGCATTTTATTACTTTTCTTCCTAATAAGGTAAACACAAAGTTTAAATTATGCATTCTGACTCACTTAAAGGAAGGAGAGAAAATGTATTTGCTTGTTAGTGTGTTTTGTGCGTGCGTGTGTGTGTGTATGTATGTGTGTGTGTATGTATGTATGTATGTATGTATGTGTGTGTGTGTGTGTGTGTGTGTGTGTGTGTGTGTGTGTGTGTGTGTGTGTGTGAGTGTGTGAGAATAAGAAAAAGAAAAATTTTTCCTTTGATAATGTTTTATGTTTTTTTATTTCTAATTTCAATTGATTATATAAATAAAATAATATATATATATATATATATATATATATATATATATATATATATATATATATATATATATATATATATATATATATATATATATATATATATATATATATATATATATATATATATATATATATATATATATATATATATATATATATATATATATATATATATATATGCTGAAAAGAAGGTACAAATTTTTGTTAAATTTACCGAATAGATTTGATATATCCTAATACCAAAGAGGTAAGGTTTATATATATATATATATATATATATATATATATATATATATATAATATATATATATATATATATATATATATATATATATATATATATATGTATGTATATATATATATATATATTAACATTTCGATGGCTAGAGGGAGTTAGTGAGAGTAGGAGAGCTGACCTGTCGAAAAGCCCCAGACTCCACCTTATCAAGGAGAACAGTACGCATCGACTCACCACAATATGAGATGCACACTCCATACAAGGGTGAACTACTCCCCTATACAAAACAAATAACTTAAGGAAAACTACGGAATTCCCACACGACTCTCATTAAAGTAATGAAATCTGATATTTTAATAACGATAAGCGAAACATAGCTTTTGATAGTACGTGTAACGAAATATGTAAATGAAATAGAAAATTAAGTGGTGGTCCTGTCAAAAAACGACTACACTTAATTTCCTATTTCATTTACATATTTGCCATCTTTAATTTGGTTGTCAAAAGTAACGAGTATAGAAGTTAAGACTGGGATAAGAGAATTAAAGAGAAACATTGAGAATGAGTTGGGAAATAAAATTACATTGACTTTCTTCCTAGAAAGAATGAGACAAGAAAGTTTAGAAGAGATTTGGCTTTAACGGTAGTGTGATAGTGAGAGTTTCGGTTTCGATCCCCCTTGCCTATCTTAAAAGTCAATATCCTAGATTGTTCCCCCCTTGAATAGGTTAAAGACTATGAGAGAAGTCAGTCCCATGATTTATTATATAAAACATACTATTGAGAAAATACTATAAAAGGAGAGTGATACATTATGAATGCCGATGCAAAGAGTTTTTTGAATGAGTAAAGGTTCGATAGTTTGGAAAAAAACAACACTCAGACCATTCTAAGAGATATGTGAGTGAAACAACCCCAGATAAGTAGCACGTAATTTATAAAGCGAAGAGGAACGAAGATAGAAAGAGCAAGCAACAAGGGTAATGTACAAAAATAAGCTGCGAAATTTTCCTTTTAATTTTTATTTGAGATGATAAATATCAAAAATATTTTCCTAGGATGAGCAGAATTAAAAGAAACTTTATGAATGTTAGAGGAAAGAGAAAAGTTTGAATAAAGGTTGATCGAGCATCTCATTTTTCAACACTTCACAGCACCACACCTCACCACCCTTTTTCTTTTCGTACTTCTTTGCATCATTATTTATTTTTATCCAACCAGGACTTTGAAATTGTGATTCGCACTGCACAGCTAAAGTACAGTCGTGAACAAAAGTTCGTTCCTATTAGGCTGGAAATAAATATTTATATAAAATGGGGATCCTTTCAGGTTCAGCCAAAAACAGTTCAATTAATCCCCTCTCAATGTTTTTATTGTCTTTTTATTCAAAATAGAGCTTTTATGAAATGATTTCCATTTTATATAAATATTTATTTCCAGCCTAATAGGAACGAACTTTTGTTCACGACTGTACATCGTCCAACTCCAGCTTGAATGACATGTTTTCAAAACGTGGTAATTGGGTGGAAGATTAAATTACTTAAACAGATGAAGAAATCGAGTTTTTAATGCATCGAAAACATATTTGAGAATTTTATATGAACCATTAAAAGTGCAATTCAATTCCGCAATCAGTTATCCGCAATATTATCCGAATCCACAGGTGTCTGAAATTCATAAATGCAATTAGGTAGCTATGAATAAAAAGAGTCTCAACGATTTTATCTTTAATTTCGTCCTTGTATTAATTCTATAACAATAAAACTGTTTTTGTTTTTCTATATTTCTTACTTGCAATTAATCCAACGATTTCAAAGCATTCCCTTTAACTAAAATTCCAAAACACTGATCTTCATCGAGATACGCCAAAACACTCATTCCCATTGAGATACGCCCAAGAAAACCTCTCATTTTCAACGCATTAGCGTGTAATCACCTTAAAAATAAAGGAGTCACCCAATGGAAAACACAGAATAAGAACAAACACACGAACCATTACACAGTGGGTGACACTTAATCGTTGAGTATAAAACTGAATAGCAAAGCTTCTCATTTACATAATATAATTGCCTTGAAAATAACGTTTCGTTGTCAACAATCCATGTCTTCATTTCGTTCCTTTTTTTTCTTTCTTAAAGAGACTATCAGTTTTGCTTTGTGATACATTAGCATAATACAAGTCTTACAAAATAACTATCCATAAAAAAAGTTGTATGTAAAAAAGAGCTCTTTAAATAACAAAAGTTGGGATTTTTTTTTCTTCTTTAATTTTCGACTGACAAACACACACGCACACACACACAAAAAAAAGGAATTGGTTGGACGAGGGGTGTTCGGGAGTGGAGATTGCAAAATAATAGGGGGAGCAGAATAAGAAGATATAAAGACTGTTTCCTTATCATCCTCAATATCGTTACTATTATGATTATTAATATTATTATTATTAAAACTACTATAATTATTACTATTATTATTATTACTACTACTATTATTATTACTATTATTACTACTATTATTATTACTATTATTATTATTATTATTATTAAAAAATAATAATAAAAAATAATAATAATAAAAAATAATATTTGCGTTATAATTAAAATAACAATTTTTTTTGGCTTCATTCTGAGAATTTAATATATATATATATTATATATTATATATATATATATATATATATATATATATATATATATATATATATATATATATATATATATATATATATATATATATATATTATATTATATTATATTCAAACAAAAATAAAACATAAAATTAATTTTTTCCTTACGTTAATACTTCTGGAATTTTGCAATTGTGAGAAAACTTGAGAGAGAGAGAGAGAGAGAGAGAGAGAGAGAGAGAGAGAGAGAGAGAGAGAGAGAGAGAGAGAGAGAGAGAGAGAGAGAGAGAGAGAGAGAGAGAGAGAGAGAGAGAGAGAGAGAGAGAGAGAGAGAGAGAGAGAGATGGAAAAGAAGAGTCAAAGAGTAGATTAAATTGACAATAGACAAATATTAGATAGATTGATAAAGAAAGATAAAAATAGAATATATTATATATATATATATTCAGAGAGAGAGAAATAAGATACGCATAAAGAGAAAGATAAACAGATTGATAGATTTGACAGACATATAGATGGGTAAATTGATAGCTAAATGGATAGATAGATGAATAGATATAGAGATAAATACTTAAATAGATAGATAGATAGTTAGATAGATATTAGATAAATAGTTAAATAGATAGATAGAGATAAATAGATAGTTAAATAGATAGATAGAGAAGAGAAATGAAAGAAAAGAGAGGTAAAAGGAGAATACAAAATATAAAAGTAAAATAAAAGTATTATTAAAAAGGTAAGGAGCTTATTTAAAACATGTAATTAATCTTTACAAAAAAACATTTAAAGGTTAAACGAACATTTTTCTTTCCAAAAACTTTTTCACTTACAATAATTTATTTCCTTTCGATATTTTAAACAACAAAAAAAAAAGTACAAACAAACTCACTAATATATATATATATATATTATATATATATATATATATATATATATATATAATATATATATATATATATATATATATATATAGAGAGAGAGAGAGAGAGAGAGAGAGAGATTCTCATGGTGGGGTCACGTTCGAGCAGCTTTCCTTGCAATCGAAAGTAACGGTTTTAAGAGTGACCCCAATGGTATAAAAGCTATTTCTCTCTATACTTTTAGCTTCTAGTCACTCAATTGTAAATGAGTGTGTTTGTAACGTGCTTAGTTACTAATAGAATAAGTACCGGTATTCGCAATAAGCCTAACCAGCCAGTAATATCTCCTGCATACCCGAGAAACTCGAGGAACCTTTCTCGAAAGAGAGATTCTAACTAACAGGATGTAAGGTCCTAACTTCATATCCCATCTTTAGGATTTTATATATATATATATATATATATATATATATATATAATATATATATATATATATATATATAATATATATATATATATATATATATATATATATATATATTATATATTGCAGGGGCAATATTCACCGAGGAGCAGAGAGGAACAGACACCGAGCTTGCCTTTAAATACGCAGTTTTATAATATCAACCAAAATAAATTACTTCTACCTAACACTACCCTCGTATACGACATTCAGTATGTGCCGAAGGATGATTCATTTCATACTGCCAAAAAGGTAAGTATATTTCAGCAATTATATATATATATATATATATATATATATATATATATATATATATATATATATATATATATATATATATATATATATATATATATATATATATATATATATATATATATATAATATATATATATGAACAGATGTTCATATATAAAATTCCAACCTCTGTAACAATAAAAAGAAGTTTTTCTAACTGTAGATTATACTTTTCAATTTAATGTCTAGTCGAGTTGGTTTTTGATTTACTAATAAGTTTTTCCCTTTCCTAGAGGCATTAAAGATGCTTCATATTTTAATTTTAATATTTTTTTACCGCTTGCTATAAAATATATAGCTTAAAATTAGAACGGAAATTATTACCATTTTATATATTTATTTATAAACACAAAGTTTTTTGAGGGGGCTCTGGTGGAAAATGGCCGTGAACATAAGATTTATATTAGCTCTCAAATACGCTATCCAAGTTCCTTGTCTCTTTAAATGACTCTATCCTTTTTTCTCTTTTGACAATATAAACGCTCTCTGTTTCAACATAAATAGTGAATTGTCATAGTAACCTTATTTTACAATGGTTTCAAAAATAGTTTTTATATCCACACTTACAATTCTTATCTTTCGCACAGTTGATCCAATGATATAAGGGTCTTTTCTTCTCTTGTTTAAAGTACTATTTCCTATATCTTCAATGGTATAAAGGTCCATTCTTACATTGTATGAAGTACTGTCTATACTTCTGACATTTGTTCCAAGCATCATTTGGAAAGGGCAGACTTCAAGGTTTCTTTTTAACTTCATAACTCTCTCGATTCTTTACTTCTGCGACGAAGTCATATTAGCTCTTTCTCTATTTTCTATAAGTACTACAGGAGCAGAGACTCGAGAATAATTAACATTATACATTCCAACAATGTTGTGCACACTCCATTAGTACAAAGACTGCCATTCTTTTATCCTTTCAAGACTTCTATACCAAGATACGGATCTTTTATTTGCTAGTTGTAGTATCTCTTCCTTTTCAGCTGCATCGGTGTTGTGGAATTTTTCAATATTCCTTTTTTCTACATTATTTTTTCTTCTTAACTTCAAAACATTTTTCTTTATCTACCTTACAGGTTTACGTTAGGTCGAGTTTGGGTGATCTCAACCCTCTCTCTCCTATATATATCTATATATATATATATATATATATATAATATATATATATATATATATATATATATATATATATATATATATATATATATATATATATATATATATATATATATATATATATATATATATATATATATATATATATATATATATATATATATATATATATATTATATATATATATATATATATATATTATATATATATATATATATATATATATATATATATAATATATATATATAGTATATATTATATATATATATATATATATATATATATATATATATATATATATATATATATATATATATATATATATATATATATATATATATATATATATATATATATATATATATATATTATATATATATATATATATATGAGAGAGAGAGAGAGAGAGAGAGAGAGAGAGAGAGAGAGAGAGAGAGAGAGACAAAAGTATCTTTCGTATAGATATTTAATGGTATTTTACGTCACGCACAAAGTAATTAAATAGAGAGAGAGGAAAAAAACTGAAATCGTTTCAGAGCACACAACAAAAAAAAAAATTTAAAAATAAAAATAAAAATAAAAATAAATAAAAGACAAATAAAGACGAAATTGAAATTTTTTTCGTAA
Source organism: Armadillidium nasatum (assembly GCA_009176605.1). Classification (NCBI taxonomy): domain Eukaryota; kingdom Metazoa; phylum Arthropoda; class Malacostraca; order Isopoda; family Armadillidiidae; genus Armadillidium; species Armadillidium nasatum. The sequence continues at coordinate 84,267 of SEYY01023651.1, forward strand.
TTTATCTACTTTATAACTTTTAATCATGATAAAAAAAGAAGAAAAAAAAAGAAAAAAAAATCTGAAAGAAAATTAAACGAAATTTTTACTTTGGTTTAAATTTTTTTTTTTTATAGTAATAAATTAACGAAAAAAAAAATAGAAAACAAAAGATTGCAAAAATTAAAAGGAAAAAAAAAAAAAAAAAAAAAACTGTAAACTTCAATTTTGTTTGAATCAAAGACCAAAATGTCTTTAACTAATTAAATGTCCTTTTAAATTCTTATTTATTTTTTAATTAAAGCTCCAATTTTAATCTGCACAGAATCCAATTATATATATATATATATATATATATATATATATATATATATATATATATATATATATATATATATATATATATATATATATATATATATATATATATATATATATATATATATATATATATATATACTACTACATAAGATTCCACTCAAGATGCCAGTGTGTAATTGACTTGAAAACTATATCAGTAATATTAAGTTTCAATTGAGATCAAATATTTATTTTTTCAATATTTTTAATTTTTTTTCTGAAAACTTTTTATTAGTTCCAAAGATTTATTTTTCTGATTTTCAAAACAGATTGTGGAAAACTTTAATTTAATTCAAATTTTACTTAATTTTCCAAACTGAATAAGGCTCTCCTTTAACCTTTCAAACCGAATAAGCCCCTCCTCCTCCTTTAATATTCTAAACCGAATAAAACTCTCCTCCTTTAACCTTCCATATCAGATAAACCCCTTCTTCCTTTAACCTTCCAAACCGGATAAGCCCCTCCTCCTTTAGCCTTTCAAATTGAATAGGTTCCTCCTCTTTTAACCTTCTAAACCGAATAAGCCTTCCTCATTTAAGCGTCAAACCGAATAAGACTCTCCTCCTCTAAATTTCCAAACCAAATAAGCCTCTCCGACTTTAGCATTAGACAGAATAAAATTCTCTTCCTTTAACTTTATAAATCAAATAAGCCCCTCCTCCTTTAACCTTCTAAATCAAATAAGCCCCTCCTCCTTTAACCTTCCAAATCAAATAAGCCCCTCCTCTTTTAACCTTCCAAATCAAATAAGCCCCTCCTCCTTTAGCCTTCTAAATCATATAAGGCCCTCCTCCTTTAACCTTCCAAATCAAATAAGCCCCTCCTCTTTTAACCTTCCAAATTAAAAAAGATTCTCCTCCACTAACCTTCAAAACTGAATAAATCTCTCCTCCTTTAACCTCCCAAACCCAGTAAGACCCTTCCTTCATTAGCCTTTCAAACCTCATAAGCCTCTTCTATTTTGAGAAAAGCTCCTCCTATTCGTCTTTCCACACAGTCTCATCCTTTCTGTGTCAAGCTCTCTAACCCCAGACTTAACAACTATGCTCATTCTTCCTCTTCCTTCCTCTATTTTGCAAAATTTGTTGGACTTGTATACTTTCAAGTATTCAAATACCGAATTTCGGTTATTTCGGCAATTTTTTTTTTTTTTTTTTTTTTAATAAAAAGTTCACATCTGACGGGCATTGCCCTATTCTAGGAGAGGAACTTTTCTAGGTAGTATATACCTAGGATCCCGAAGTGGGATCGAACCGGCGCCCTCAAGCACGTGAGTCAATCACTTTACCATTTGAGCCACGGTAAACGGCAATTAATTTCATTTACGAGTTTCTTCGCCAACAAATGGTAGAATACATGTAGGCTTTTGGAATTTTATACTAACGGATATTTAAAATAAAATTATATATATATATATATATATATATATATATATATATATATATATATATATATATATATATATATATATATATATATATATATATATATATATATATATATATATATATATATATATATATATATATATATATATATCGTATATATTATATAGGGTTGGCCGACGCACCGCACCGGTGCGGTGCGGTGCGTTGGTGCGGTCATTTTGGTGCGGTGCGGTGCGGTGGTGCGCTTTGCGGTGCGGTGCGGTGCGAAAGAAAAATAAAAGTGCGGTGCGGTGCGGTGCGCAAAGAAAAATTAACGGTGCGGTGCGGTGCGGTGCGTGCGTGGTGCGGCCCTGGTGCGCACCGCACCGAAGTTGAAGTATCCTGCTATAATCATTCAATTTCTCGTATATATATATAATATATATATATATATATATATATATATATTATATATATTATATATATATATATATATATATATATATATATATATATATATATATATATATATATATATTATATATATATATATATATATATATATATATATATATATATATATATATATATATATATATATATATATATATATATATATATATATATATATATATATATATATATATATATATATATATATATATATATATATATATATATATAGTATATATATATATATATATATATATATATATATATATATATATATATATATATATATATTATATATATATATGATTGAAATTGTTCATATTTTCAAGGTATCCTGACAGAAGAGTTAAAGTTACTATCTTTATTCCACCTTTCTCACTGGAAAGACGTGTCTCACTAGCCTGTTTCATTGAAGGAGGTATTCGACAGGAGAGTTCAAAAGAGCAGTGCTGGTTGTAATGAGCGATAGTATGGAAAGTAACAGAAATTTGACGTGTGCAAAGAAATTGGAGAGAATTGGTGTGAAATAACTGATAAGACAAAAATACTTAGGCTCCTTCTTTTTAAAAGCATCATGAGTGGACCATCCTAGATGTGTGAAACGTACTCCATAGAGTGAAAACAAGATACCTGTGAAGAGTAAAAAAATTTCGAAGGAGCCCAGAACATTAAACATCATAGAAGCTTGTTTTAATAGAGAAATATTGTAATCCTTTAAAGAAAGATTACGAGAAAAAGAAATAGCAAGAATATTTAAGGACAGACGAAAGGTTAAATGGCGATGCCAGAATTACATTAAATGTTGTATCGAGTAGAAAGATGGAGGATCAGAGCTTTGGGATTGAAAATTCCCATTTTTCTCTCTCCTCTGCCAGGAAAACCAGAGGATGACCACTTCAGGGTAACTCTCCTAGCTTTAATTAATTACTGTTGAGTAATATATATATATATTATATTATATATATATATATATATATATATATATATATATATATATATATATATATATATATATATATATATTATATATATATAGAGGGGCGGATAAAGAATGCCCCTCAATCCACCCTCACCCCATCATCACTTGGGAGTTGGCGGCCTCCGATGATGGGGATGGTGCCGCCATGACCCGGCGTCCGGCTTGCCCCGATGCACGGTCTTCTTTTTTCATTAATTTCTGCAACATTCGCGGTCTTTTTTCTAATTTCCCCTTTGTCGAACACCATCTCTCTTCTTCTAAACTCATCTCTTTTGTTTCTAACCGAAACTCAGGTGCTTGAGTGTGCTGACAGCAAACCTTATTCTGTTACCTCCTACTGTCTCTATCCTCAATTTTCAGCCAAAGGCGGTTGTTGCGCATATGTGCGCAACGATGTTATTTGCTCTCGTGTCTCTGATTTGGAGTCTCATGAATTTTCTACCTTATGGCTTAAGCTCTCTTGCAATTCTACTACTAAATTTATTTGCTGTCTATTTATCTCCTAATTCTACTGACTATAAAAAATTCTTCGACTATTTAAACTCCAAAATAGAGCACATTCTTTCCTTCTTTCCTCTGAAATCATCATTTAGGTGATTTCAATGTTCACCACCGCCAATGGCTTTCATCTAGTTCTCATGATCCAGCAGGTGAACTCGCCTTCAACTTTTCTATCCAGAACAACCTTGAGCAGTTGGTGCAACTCCCTACCCGTATCCCTGACCGTCTTGGTGATGAACCCAACATACTTGATCTTTTCTTAACCTCTAATCCTTCTCCTTATACTGTTAAACTCTTTCCTCCTCTGGGTTCATCCGATCACCTTCTTATCTCCGTATCTTGTTCTGTCTCTTCAAGTCTTCCGCAAGAACGGTCCCCCGCCTTCGGCGAGGAGACGTCTGTGGCACTTCGGTGCTGCTAACTGGTAGACTTGCGGTTGTACTTCTCTGATTTCCCATGGAATGATTATTGCTTTCGTGGGAGGGGTCCCTCGGAGTGTGCCGAGCGTATAACCGAGGTGATTCTCTCTGGCATGGAAGCGTACATTCCATATTCTTTCCCTTCTACTAAACCTAACAAACCTTGGTTTACTCTGCTTTCTCGCGCTATCCGCCGCAGGGATGCTGCCTTCAGAGATTACCGTCGTCTTCAAACTCCTGAAACTCATGCTACTTATATTTCATCCCGGAATCGTGCAAAATCTATTCTTCGAGATACCAAAAACTCTTTTCTCCGCCGCAAATGCAATAATCTTTCTGGTTCTTCTTCATCTCGCCCTTTCTGGCATTTCGCAAAAAATGTCAACTCTAACTTTGCTTCTTCCTCTTTCCCTCCTCTAGTCTCTTCTGATGGCACAATGCCATTTTACCTTCTACTAAAGATGAACTCTTCGCTCAAACTTTTGCCTCTAACTCTACCTTGGACGATTCCGGAGCTATTCCTCCTCCTACAACCTCCTCCAACTCATTTATGCCTAACATTGTAATTTCTTCTAAAGATATCATTTCTGCTCTCTCTGAGCTTAACACTAAGAAGGCGTATGGTCCTGATGGTATTCCTCC
>SEYY01023652.1:0-5000 GCA_009176605.1 Armadillidium nasatum
GGAGAGAAAGGTAAACCCAGGAGAGTAACATTTAATTTTTTTTTTTTATTATTTATTTATTTATTTTTTAATTTAAGGATTCTAATATTTCATTGAGCATTTTTATACGGGATAATTCTTTTACTGAACAAAAAAATATGAATTTAATTAAATACTGAATACTAACTAAATATTGAGGGGTATCATTGGAGAGAAATGTCTCAACAAATTTTTATTTACTTATTTTTTTTTTTTTTAAGTTAAGTTATTTAAAACTCCTTCACTTGGTGATTCCTCTTTTATCCCTAGATTAGGTCAGGTTAGATTAGAATAGGTTAAGACAAGGTTGCTCTAACAATTTCATATATTTTCTGTAAATCCGATGTATTACGGACATTTGTCTTTAGAAGACATACTCTTCAAATCAATATCGTTTCAACTAGTTGTCTCTCTCTTTTTACTGTTGGAAACATATTCTTCTTGGATGGTATTTGGTAGTGTGAATGATGACTTGATTAGTACAAGTTCGTGTTCCCGAAAATGCTTACGAACTAATGGTATTGGAATAGTTTAATCTTTTAAATAAGAGAGCAGCAGAAATTGCACGAACTTTTTTTTTTAGATATCTTAAAAATAAATTTTTGAATGAATAAGTGGTCCCCTTGGTTAAAGAGGACGATTAGATATCATTTTTAATAGCATGATAGAGGACGATTAAAGAGGACGATTCGATTCATTTTTAATAGCATAAAAATGGTATTTCTTTTTAAAATATTAGATATATTATATGAAGAGGCATGCGATGAACGTTATTCGTGTTTCCTCAAAGGGATCTGCTTGACTAAAGTTTCAGTAATTAATAATAATAATAATAATAATAATAATAATAATAATAATAATAATAATAATAATAATAATAATAATAATAATAATAATAATATAATAATAATAATAATAATAATAATAATAATAATAATAATAATAATAATAATAATAATAATAATAATAATAATAATAATAATAATAATAATAATAATAATAATAATAATAATAATAATAATAATAATAATAATAATAATAATAATAATAATAATAATAATAATAATAATAATAATAATAATAATAATAATAATAATAATAATAATAATAATAATAATAATAATAATAATAATAAAATAATAATAATAATAATAATAATAATAATAATAATAATAATAATAATAATAATAATAATAATAATTAATAATAATAATAATAATTAATAAATTAAAAAAAATAATAAAAATAATAAAAAAAAAAAAAAAAAAAAAAATTTATTTTTAAAAATTTAAAAATTAATAGTGATAGTTGTAAATTTATTTCTGTTAAGATTTTTTTTTCTCTCCTTTTTAGATCAATACCGACGTGGTTGAGAATCTTCCTTTACGAATTAATCTTCGTCGGAATCTTGGGAGGAATTTGTTCCACAGGATCAGCCATTTACGCAATTATTAAATCGAACTTCGGTTCCTCATGTTTTGCAGATTTCTCACAAACATAATAATAATAATAATAATAATAATAATAATAATAATAATAATAATAATAATAATAATAATAATAATAATAATAATAATATTATATATTATTATTATTATTATTATTATTATTATTATTATTATTATTATGTATATATTATTATTATTATTATTTATTATTATTATTATATTATTATTATTATATATATATTATTATTATTATTATTATTATTATTATTATTATTATTATTATTATTATTATTATTATTATTATTATTATTATTATTATTATTATTATTATTATTATTATTATTATTATTATTATTATTATTATTATTATTATTATTATTATTTTATTATTATTATTATTATTATTATTATTATTATTATTATTATTATTATTATTATTATTATTATTATTATATTTTATTTTTCATTGTTTTTTGTTATTTTATTTTGTCGTTAATTTCATTATTGTTACCATAATTAGCTATTATCATTATTACTATTTTTAAAATTAATTAATACTATTGTTGGTATTATTGTTACTAGCTTCTATTTTTAATATTATTATTATTTGCTATTACTATATTTATTATTGCTCATTATATTTTATGCATCATATTTGTATATTAATGGTTATTAATATGTATTGGTGAACTATTTATCAACTAAACTTTGGGCTTCAAAGGAAACCAATGTGTATCCCTTTAGTAGCCCCTTTTCAGAGTAATGTATACAATTAACTAATTATTAATATTGTATCTAATAGAATCGGACCTACTGAAACACTGTATAATCTGTAATTATACCTCTGAATAAAATATTGAAATTGAAATTGAAATTATAATTGTTATTATAATAGTTGATAATAAATGGAAATTTTCAATTTTAAAATTTTATTTACAAAAAGAGAAATTTCCCAAATTTGAAAACAAGATTTTGTTTGTGTGTTAATAAAATGTGTTACACGCGAGTAGTAATCAACCATGGTGTGACATTTACAAGTTAAATAAGAAATTCTTAATGGTAAGTGAGAATCGATCCTGATACCTTTGACTCACAAGGCTGCAACGAAACCTTCAGAGCTATTCCTCCATGAAGCCGTGAAATCCTTCAAACACTAATTCCTTTTCTGGACATTTCATTTATTATTATTATTGTTATTATTATTATTATTATTATTATTATTATTATTATTATTATTATTATTATTATTATTATTATTATTATTATTATTGAAGGATACTTACTGTTAATGTGTCAAAGTTATGAAATGAAAGGTGTTCCCAGTGTTTCTGATATTACATCAGTACACTGCAAAAATTGTTCTAATGAATCGTTGGGACAAGTGGTATAAATGTCGCAACAAATTTTTTTCGGTTATTTTCTTATTAGAAAATAAATCGGTGAAGCGACTTTCTCATGCTTAACATGTCTTTTCTATATTGAAAATTTTACTGTGACATTTTTAGCCACTTGTACCAACGATTCGTTAGGACAGTTTTTGCAATGTAGGGAAGAGAGTATTGAAAATTAAGAGGTGAATGGTTTTCCCAATATAAGCTGTCTCATCAGAAAGAGGGAAATGAGAAGAGGGGAAAAGAAGGGGAAACTTTAAGATTAGGATCCTTCACAGTCAGTATGACGACGACCAACCACCAAATTATTTTCTCAATTTAAAAAGGAAATGAATGAGCTTCCATTTATTTCCCAATCAAAGTTGATTCCCAATTTATCTATAAAAATCAAAGAAAGGGTGAGTCAATCTAGGAGACGCTAGAGAGTTGAGAGAATTAATACTATTATCTTCCTCTAGAGAGGTTAAAGCTAAACCAGTTCAACTAGTTTTAGAAATAGGTTAGCTGAAATAAAATGTTAAGGACTTGAAACGTAAATTTATTACTAGAAAAGATAAAGTTTACATGAAGGAAATATGATTAAAACTCAAGTAAGCTGCTTGCATGTGTGTGTGTGTGTGTGTGTGTGTGTGTGTGTGTGTGTGTGTGTGTGTGTGTGTGTGTGAGTGTATTGTTATTGCCCAATTCGAGGAGGGGAACTTCCGCTAACATTATACCACGGTAGTGTATTTAAATTCACTATTAACTTGGAAAGTAATGAAGAAATTGACAAAAAAATAACTTTTGGAATTCCACACCACAGGAGTGGCTGAAAAAGAAGGAAGTCCTCGACAAATCGACTCAGAATTGAGAATCTTTCACACAATAAAAATTAATACGAAAAGAAATACAAAAAAAAAAAATTTAATTTTAATTAATTTCACTAATCATTATTTATTACTAATCATTATTATTATTTATAACTAAGAATTTAACATTATAAGTTTAAAAAGTAAATTAAATAGTTCAAAATTTATTTATAATATTAATTTTTAGGAATTTTTTATCGTAGATAAAATAAAATTATAAAAAACTTTATAAATCTTTTTTTTTTTCGCAAAATTTTTGTTCTAATTTATATTGTTAAAATTTGTTTCTGTGAGTCATCGAAGGGCAAAACACACACACACACAGTCTCTTTCTCTCGAAAAAAAATAATAATTTATATATATATATATATATATATATATATATATATATATATATATATATATATATATATATATATATATATATATATATATATATATATATATATATATATGTGTGTGTGTGTGTGTGTGTGCGTGTGCGTTTGCGTATGCGTATGCGTGTGCGTGACTGTGTGTGTATGTTTATGTTTATGTATAAGTAAAAAAATTATGTATTTCATCTTATTTTTTGTAGCAAATGCATGGTAAAATAAATAAATTGATAATATGTAAACAAATATGTATATAAATAAATATATACGATGTCACTGTATCAGTAAAATCTTTAAAAAAAGTTATTGGAACACTGAATGATAATGAAACAACATTCAATATTGTTCTTTTAAAATTATACCTAATAAAGTAATTAAATTAAAAAAAAATAAAAATACAATTAAAAAAAAAAAATATTAAAAAAATAAAAAATACTCAAATTTAAATAAATTTGTGAAACTCAAACACAAGATTTTTTTTTTTTTTCTTTTTTTTCTTTTTTTTTTAAGAATTTTCTTGAGGAAAATCTGCGAAACAAGAAGTGCTGAAATCAGAGTTTATTATCCCGTAGATGGCGGAGCCTGTTGAGCAAATTCCGCCCACGAAGCCCACCAACATGATTTCGTACAAGAAAATTCTCCCCCACGTCGGAATTATTCTGAAACATTAAAAAAAAAAAAATAGACGTAAGAAGAAATGAAAAATGAAAAATAAATAAACTAATTATTATTATTATTATTATTATTATTATTATTATTATTATTATTATTATTATTATTATTATTATTATTATTGTGCCTCCCTCACTTTGGCGATATCAAGTTTCATTTCATATTATTTCATTCTTAAGTTAGTGCTATGCCCAAGAATAATGACTACTTAATTTATTAAAAAATTGCATCTCTCTTTCTCTCTCTTTC
>SEYY01023652.1:15000-30000 GCA_009176605.1 Armadillidium nasatum
GTTTTCTTTGAACAATAAATTATTATAAGGGTAGCTTTAAAATATGATCAAAATGTTGTGGTGAAGATAGGTATAAATAAATACACCATTTATTTATTCATGTACACATTTTTGAAATACAGCGATAAGCAATTTTTTCCATATATATATATATATATATATATATATATATAATATATATATATATATATATATATATATATATATATATATATATATATATATATATATTATATATATATATATATATATATATCGTTGGTCGATGGTAAATATTCTTAGTTCTTCTTCCAGCATTTTTTCCTTTGCTTCACAACCATATTTCAGTGTACAAGCAGCATACATAGTCTATCAAAACGGTTTTTGGACATGTTTGATCTCTGCCAAATTTTTAAATTTCGCAATGTACTAATTAATTAAATGATCTTTGAATATAATTTTGAATAGGACGATTGAGTCATAAAATTATGCAGAGAATGTTCCTTAGCTGAGAACACTGTCTCAGTGTCTTTTACCACCTCTGCTGTTTCAAATTCTTTCACTTCTTTTTTAATTTATTTTTATTCATTCACATTCTGCACCATTGCTCAGCTTTATTATAAAAATTTTTCGAAATTTAATAATCAGAAAAATTGTTTTTGCTTTGAATCTTTCAACGTTGCATCACAGGATGCGGTTATATCCATGATACAAAAAGTTGTAGTGTCAAGTAAGAAGACATGTAAAATTTTATCAGAAAATAGCAGTTCCAGAAAAGAAATTTGTAAATAACCTAAGTAAGGGATAAAAGACATATTTCTCCAAACCATCATAAGATTTAAAACTGGAGAATTTGAACAGTGCTATTCTGTAGTCGTTTTACCATCCCTAGTATCTGTAAATATACTCCACAAATCTCAGCACTACCTGCTCAATAATTAATAAATCTTGACATTTAAAATTGTCTTGGAAAGATATAAGCTGTACATGGCTCTACACCTCTTGATTATTAATTGAACAACCTGAACAGATGCAACTAAAAACAGGACCACCAAAAAGAATCTTATAACCTATTTTTTATAGAAATCTGTCAATTTCTAAATGATCTTAAAATTACATATTTGCAAATTAAGGAATCACTTGAAGAAATGGCACCAAACGGAACACAGAGTCTTAAGATGCAAAGTTCGTCTGGTATACTTTATAGAATATTAAATTGTCCTTTCCTTTTTTTTATTTTTAATTAACCATCACTTTGAGAATATAAAAAGCAGAAGTAGATATTCATTTTTAGTTAACTTTAAACTCGTAAAATTTTGAAAATAAAGGACAATTAAGCTCTCTCTCTCTATCTATCTATCTATCTATCTATCTATCTATCTATCTATCTATCTATCTATCTATCTATCTATCTATCTATCTATCTATCTATCTATCTCTCTCTCTCTCTCTCTCTCTCTCTCTCTCTCTCTCTCTCTCTCTCTCTCTCTCTCTCTCTCTCTCTCTCTCTCTCTCATCATCTCTCTCTATATATATATATATATATATATATATATATATATATATATATATATATATATATATATATATATATATATATATATATATATATATATATATATATATATATATATATATATATATATATATATATATATATATATATATATATTATATATATATATATATATATATATATATATATATATATATATATATATATATATATATATATATATATATATATATATATATATATATATATAGATATATTAGTAATTTCAAAATTATTTTGTTGATCAATATTATTGCAAAGTTCCTTTGAATTTCTTTGCAGCAACATTTCGATAATTACTTGTCATTAATTGATAAATTAACTATAAATTATTCTTTTATAGATATATTTTTTAATTAATTACTTCATAATGAAATATGTTTTTTCCAGTTCCACCTTAGTCTTATTCTGATGATTAATTAATGCAATTATAATTTAGATGCAGAAATAATGAAGGGAATTAAAATAGCGTGCAAAAAAAAAAAAAAAAAAAAAAAAAAAAAAAAATATAGTCAAAGAGATTTTAATTTTCCTGATATGAGTGGGAATCCTTGATTAATATGAATCATAGACGCTCTCTATTCATAATTGTATACTTGACAACTTTTTGAATCTGGTGGTCCATGAACCTGCAAGACATGTATCATTATTAGATTTAGTGTTAATAAATGATGAAAGTATAATAGATGAGGTCAAAGAAAATTTAGAGGCTAGTGGCTATAATATGATTAGATTTAACTAAAATTAACCAAAATGTAATTTGTAGTTTACCTTTGACAATCCCTTGGGGCACTGGTGATGGATGGTCTGGGAATAACCAATTTTATATAACCAAGTTTAATTGATAATTTGTAGTTAGTTATTAAATTTAACCTTTATACCACATGAAGTAAAATGACAATAGCCTAATCAAATGACTTGCACTATTTTTATCATGTTCTCTAGCTATAGTTTTAGACAAACCTTTGAGTCTGGTCAATTTGAGTTGTGATGGATTTATGAACAGATATTTTGCATGTTAAATATGTCATTAGGCAGACAAATTATTTATATTTACTTTGTTGTCAAAGTTTACGCTGTTGTCAATGGTTCGAGTCCTGGCGTGCGGAAATTTTTTCTCTGCTTTATATTGCTTATTTCGTCGCAGCAGTTGTTGTGCCCATGTTGGGGTTGCTTGACTTTGATTGGTTGCTCCTGTAACCCAGGAGCACTCAGCAGAATGCCATAGTAGCCCCAGTAGAGGTTCCAAGCACCCTCCTCTGGATTATAATTATATATATATATATATATATATATATATATATATATATAATATATATATATATATATATATATATATATATATATATATATATATATATATATATATATATATATATATATATATATATCCCTATGAGAATTTAACAAAATCTTTCCGATGTGAATGAAAATAGATGAATGTATATAACAATAGACTAATAGATAAAATAGTAGAAGTATATTGTATATATAAATCGAGATTTTATAATAAATAAACCTGGTTATTTTAAGAATTAGATATGATTCTTCGTTTTCCCGATTATTAATAATTTTTAGATATTGAAAGCTAAGGGCACAAAAGATAGAGTGATTGATCACATGCTTGAGGGCACCGTGTCGATCCCACTTGGGGATCCTAGATTTACAATATCTAGAAAAGTTTCTCTTCTCGAATAGGGCAGGGCCTTTGAGATGGGAACTTTTTATGAAAAAGAAATTAAATTAAGATAAATAAATTTTGTCTGGACCATATGGGTAAATAACATGTGATTTTGATTTTCTAAAGTTAAAATCAATTTCAGAGTAAAATTTGAATTAAACTTTGGTCTCAACAAATTTCTTGATGTCCCCTTTGCATATTTTTTGGTTTCGTTATTGAATAGATTGTAAACTACTATGAATTTTATAAACTGTGATGACTGTGATTGTTGGATTTTCGGAAATTGGAACTGTGTTTAGGTTTCTCTTCAGAATAACAAAATTTTTAAGATTACTTTTTAAAATTTTTTATTATTAAGCATTACGATTTGCCCTAACAAATAAACTCGATTTTATTTTCATGTTTCCAATTTATGAAATTATTCATTGGAGTGTAACTAGGTGAATGGATTTCTTTGAATAGGATGTTTTAAAACGAGTTACCGGTGGTTATTACCACTTTTGGTTATCTAATTTAATAATTTTTAATAGTTATTTCAGAAATAAATTTGAAGTTATAGCATTTCTATAATAACTTCCGATTTTGATTTTTAATCTTAACCTCTTTATAAGGTATCCCATAAAAGGTTGATACCCAAACTGTGTGTGTGTGGTTTAGGAGGGTTTGGTAGGAAGGAGACTCGTATTAATAAATGTCACATCATCATCAGAGCTGATGAAGAGTGGGCTTCTTCAGGGACCTGCTCTGTACCGGGTTTGCACCTTTCTAATCTTTTCTATTAATAATTGGGATAATATAATAAAATATTTAGTTTCTAAGTTTGTTGATGACACTAAGCTAGCGTATCCTATTAAAAGTATTGAGAGTTGCCTAATACTCAGACAGAAGGATTTCAAATCTGATTTGGCCCTACATAAAAATCATAGAATACTTTTAATATATTGTAGAGAAGTAGAAAAAATGAAAATGAGTAATGTCAAATAAGAAAGTTGTGCTATAATATATTTATTATCTCTACTTTTTTTATGACAATTTTATCACTGTAGGGGGCCTATAGCCCTACAGTAAGAACAAAAGGCAGCTAGGTAAAACTAAGAATTATCTGAGTCATTTGTTTTTTTTACTGTACACAAAATATAGACTATATTCAAATTATTTAAATTAAGCCTGAATAATTGCAGAAGACTATATTTATTCAAAATAAATACAAAAAAGATAATGTTACTTTAAAAATTGTAAATGATAAATGTGTCTTTCACAGAAGTGGATATTTTTCTTTGTATATCAAAACGAATTGGTCTGAAATATATTTTTTTTTTTAGGTTGACCTGTTGAAAACAATTTTGTAAGCTAAAAAGACGAAAAATTTCATTTAAATTTAATAAAATAATAACTACATGATTTGAATAAAGCAACTTTTAATTTTCTCATACTTTGAGATTACTGAAACTATTAACACATCATATGAGCTTCCCATACAACAAGATGGCGGTAAAGGTGTAGATTGTTTCTGACTTTCGATTGTCCGAAAATTTCGATAATCGAAAATATCGGAGAGGCCTAACGTAAACAAGAATGTTGCCGGGAATTAGAGGTGTACGGGCCTATTACACTAGACATAGACACAATTATTATTGCTTACTTTTCTAGCAGAACCTAATTCGACTTATCATAACCTGAACTACCGAAGTTGCCGCAAAAAGAGGCCTAACCTACACAAGAATTTGCCTAAAAGAGGCCTGATGCACAGAAGAATTATAGGTATAAAAGTATCGATTAAAATAAAATATCGACAAAAAAATATCGATATAAAAAATATCGAAAGTCAGAAACAATCTACACCTAAGCCCAAGATGGCTAAATCAGTATCTCGATTTTAAAAAAATTTTGTATAGTTATTTTTTAACTAAAAAATAAGTTCAAAATTATATGAAAACTATATCAAATATTGTTTTTCAAAATATATATATATATATACCGTATATATATATATATATATATTATATATTAAATATATATATATATATATATATATTATATATATATATATATATATATATATATATATATAGAAAAAGAGAGAGAAGCAATATATAAATTATTATAGGATTATCAAACAGTCGGTCTTTGCTAGGTTAGGCATATTTACTGGCCATTAGCCATAGTTTTACCCTTTAAGTCAGGTTAGGTTAGTCTTAGGTTGTCAAACTAGTTTGATAACCTAACCTTGACTTATAAGATAAAACTATGCCTAATAGTCAGCAAATACGCCTAACCTGGATAAGACCCACTGTTTGCTAAGTTATGCCTATAATATTTTGTATTGTTTCTCTCTCTTTATATATATATATATATATATATATATATATATATATATATATATATATATATATATATATATATATATATATATATATATATATATATATAAATTGAATCTTTAAATCTGTTAGTGAGACTTTTTGAGGATAATCCCAGAGTATTAGGACCTATGGCAAATACCACTGGCTAGCCAAGCCTATTTCAGGTCCCAGATTTAAACCCATCAGAAACAAGCATGCCTCTGATGTACTTATTACAACTAAGTAAACTGGAGCAAAGCAGAAAGAGAATCACTCAAGTTCTCAACTCTGACCAGGCCTCAAACTCACTTTTCTCACTTGCTAGCTGAGTGCTCTTCCACTGAGCTCTGGAGCTGATATATATATATATATATATATATATATATATATATATATATATATATATATATATATATATATATATATATATATATATATATATATATATATATATATATATATATACAGAGTAGTTTGAAATTTATAGTATTAAAATGTTGTAAATATTATGCAAAATTAATGTTAAACAATGTGGGCTCCTCAACATATGAGAAAGATATTTGTTGGTGGTATTGATTACACCACAACTGATGAAACTCTAAAATCACACTTCTCAAAATATGGGGAAGTAGTTGATGCAGTTGTGATGAAAGATCCAGCTACTAATAGGTAATATATATATATATATATATATATATATATATATATATATATATATATATATATATATATATATTATATATATATATATATATATATATATATATATATATATATATATATATATATATATATATATAGGTCCATTTAAAAAGTATCCAACTTTGTTTTCTCATGGAAATAAATAAACTGTAATTGTCATCATTTGGTGGGTAGGTATAGAGGACCTTCCTAGATATGCATAAATTTTTTTTCCGCTTACAAAGAGCAGTCGCTCTCTGTTAGGCATTAAGTGATTATGATAGTAGTGTACACCCAACAGATTCACATTTGCTTAAAAATAACTGAATAGAGCAGTACTTTTGCATTTTGACATATTACCTGGAAACCAAATTTCAGTCTTCACATTGAAAATATTCAGCATCACTGATGCCAAGGGGGAAAAAAAATGTCAAGTATGCAGCAAATTCAAAATCATGCTGATTATATTCTTTGACTTTCTTGATTTGATGCATTATTGGTTCGCACCAGAAGGCCAGTATATTATTAAAAAATATTATATGGGGTCTTCTATCATCTTTGTGATGCTGTGCAATGCAAATGACCTGATATGGGAGGCAAAAAGTTAACAGCTGCTTCAAGTCAATGCAACCACCCATTCTTCTCAACTCATTCAGGCTTTCTTGGCCAAGCATACAACTCTGTTTAATCAGGCTTCTTACTCTCTTGCCATGGCTCCTTGTAATTTTTGACCGCTCCTCGATACAAAAATACCATAAAATGGGGACCTAAATTCAGCTATAAGAATACATTATCAAAAATGCAATGGCTCAGTTGAACTCCTTTCCTAAAAAGCTTCCAACACTGGCAGTACCACTATGAGAAATGTACAGTGTGGGCAGCTCCAATGGGACTACTTTGAGGGAGATTAATAAGATTCATTTTAGTTTCTCCCTTTCATTTTTATTGCAGGGAGTGTATATTTAACAAAGAAATTTTATTATAGGTTTAGGTTTAATTTTAATTGATTCTTAATTGTAATTTTTTTTATTTTTTGAGTTTTTATTATTTTTTTATACCTTTCATTTCTATTTACAGTATATCTTGTGCTATATATTTCACTTTTCCTCATTTGAGCTGCCCATAGGGCTATTGAAAGTTTTAAGTCCAAAATATATAGCAGTATTAACTGAAGTATAGTCCTCATGAGACTTAAATTCTAACTGCTTTCTAATAAATTATATAAATAGGTTTAACTATCTTGGACTTAATCAGCAAAATACTAGAATGTTCATTTCAATGATCATTTTATTTTTCTTGTATTATTATTTTTGAAAAACTGATTTTCAAGTTATTCTGCTTTAGAGTTTAAACTGAAAGTTCAGTACTTAATACCTTTTTATTTTTGTCAGTATTTTTTGTTAGTGATATATATAATTGTTGTGAATGTTTAGATTACATGATTAGTTTAGTTTATATGATTTAATCCTTATTACAGGTGTCAATAACTAATGTAAATCAAGATTTTTAACAATTTTTGCTTTTTAATAGATCTAGAGGATTTGGATTTGTTACTTTTGTCAGTCCTGACCATGTTGACGCTGCTCAAAAAGCAAGACCTCATAAGGTTGATGGAAGATTAGTTGAAACAAAGAGAGCAGTGCCAAGAAGTGACGGCAATACTTCACTCATTCCATTACCAAATCATCCAGATGCAACCCACACACGAATATTTATTGGAGGATTACCTCAGGTTTATTTTATACTAGTTTAAGCAGTTACCACTTATGAACCATTTAGTTCTTCACATTGTAAATAAAATTTATCTACTCATGTTATAAATAAAATTTGTCCACAACTCTATATTTCTTTAAAATTTTCTTTATCACATATAAATGTTCAATAACTGATTCCAAATAACTCTTTCAATCATGACTGACATTTTCTGAATCATCTAAAGCTCACATGTATTGCAACATAATAATACTATTTACAATATCTACAGTTTTACATTTTGAGTGTTTCTACAGGATGTCAAGGAGGATGACTTAGAAAATTATTTTGCTCTTTTCGGCAGCGTTACTTGCGTCAATATCATGTATGACAAAAGCAGTGGTCGTCATAGAGGATTTGCTTTTGTTGATTTTAATGACTATGACCCTGTGGATAAAGTACTATGTAAGTTTGAGGAAAAAAATAGTGTTACTATATTGACATGCAGTTTTTCTATTGAAATATATACCTATGTCTTGTACATAATTATTTTTTTGTTTGTTTGTTACAGTAACACGAAATCACATAATCAAAGGAAGACCCATTGATGTTAAAAAGGCGATAAGCAAATCGGACATTGGAAAACTAAAAGCACTAATGTCTGGTGTAGTGACTCCTGAAACAGCTGCTCTTGCCCTTGGCTCTAATTTAAATACTATGACAAATAATATACTTCAGAAGAATGTCAACAACATGCAAGGTCTGCCGGTTGTTAATATGAACTCAAATAATGAAAACGGGAATAATGGTAATCCAGCAGGTGAGATATAGACAATAGTCTATGTGCATAAGTACCTTATTTTACTTTTTATTATTATTATTATTTCATTATTATTATTATTATTATTATTATTATTATTATTATTATTATGATTAAGAGAATCATGTTCTGGTGCACAACACCATTGAAAAAGGGATTTATTTTATCCTATGAGAAATTAATGTATAATATTTTATAATAATGAAAATTAGTTATTAGAATATAACATTAAATATAGAAATGACAAATATTCTGTTGCCACTTTTAAATGAAGTATATAATGTGAAAGTAAAAAAATATTAAAAATCTAATCTCTTAAATTTGTCAAACCACACATGTAACTTTTTTTTTTTTTTCCTCTCAATATAATGAAAATAATATGACTAATATTCCAAATATAGGCTGTTGTAAGGGTCCTTTGGTGGTCATTTTAATTAAAATTGAAAGTAAGCTTTCTTGGAAGCTTAAAGGAGTTACTTATTATTTCATGTCAACATAGCTCTTTAAAATTCTTTTTGAAAACTGTCATTATGCTAAATGGTTTTCCAAAATCATTATAGTTTTATTTTTTACAATGGAAATTCAATCTATATTTTATCATTATTGTTGGGTTGTGATTCTTTATACAGTGATATAACACGATTTGAAATAACATAAATACTTCATATGTTTAAGAAGTCCATTATTTCAGCACTGAATAACTATAAGTTTTACGTTTATTATTATTATCATTATTATTATTATTATTATTATTATTATTATTATTTATATTCGTTTATTGTATATTTATTTCAATGTAATTTGTATTCCTCTGTACCATTTATACAGATTTTGTTGTTTTTCCTCATTCTTTCTGCATTTTTGATTCGTTGAGGATTATTGGACCATGTCGTTTATTTATTTGATTTATGAATTATGGCCCAACAGTATACACATTCTTTGGGGCAAAACAATTTTTTGCCCTTATTACTTATGTCAGTTTACAAAATGCCTAAAATATTAATTTTAAATTATTGCATTCCCTATATAGAGAATGATTTATGATCATAAGAATTTTGAAGATGAGAAATAAATGTAAACCAAAAAAAAAATCGGGGATATTTATGTAGTTTGTTTTTGTGTTTTAAAATCAAACATTAACTTTATAAATAGTTTATAGTCTTCAACTAACTCACAGCTGTTGGAAGTTATACCAATGTCTACAGTGTTAAGAGAGTGGTTGATAATTACACAGATCATTTGGAAGTGTCAAAGAAATCGAAATTGGAAGGTAAGAGAGAGATTGAAGGGACTTTCCATGAAAGTAAATGCATTTTGAATTGACTCCCGACACTTTTAAAATGTTAAAATTTTCCAACTAAAAAATGATTTAAAAATTTTGAGTAAAAGTTTCTGAGGGTCTCGTACAGTATTAATTAGGGTATATTGAAGATTTAGACCCTTTTGTAAAATGCAGTTACACAGATAATGAAAGTCTTATTTTAAAAATTTTTTTTAATTCAGATTAAAAATTTGTTATTCATAAATGTAGCATAGATTGTAGTGTAGCAAGTTGCTGTAGAATTACATCTTATATTTTATGTAGTGTAGTTCTGTAGATTATTATTGCATGAATCTTAGTATGTGTATCGCTGTAGTTCTTAGAGTTGCTTTAGTTTTAGTGTAGCATCAGAATTGTAATATGTCAGCAAGTTTTCTTAAGGACAAACTTTCAAGTAGTTTGTAAGTTTGTCTTTTAACTTCTTCATACATAAAATATACTTCAATTTTGTTTAATATCTTTCATGTAACTTGCAGAGTAGTTTAGAAATTATAGTAGTAGTATTTTATTTTGTATTAATGTTAAATAAAAATTTAGTTGAAGGTTCTTTGTTAAATTAAGATAGTTTTTGTAGTTTAAAAAAAAAAAAAAAAAAAAAAAAAATTATAAATTGGTAAAAGTCAGAAATTTGATATTAAAATTGAAAAATTAAGGAAATAGTTTCTTCAATTAATAGTTATTAAAACAGGAAAATATATATTCTAAATAAGTAAGAAAATTTAGAGGATAAAGATAACAATATAGAATTAATATATTAAAACTGAAGAAATAAACAATAGGAGGGTATTGAGATGGAGCTGAAATTTGGGATTGGATCTGAATCTTAGTCAAGGCCAAACCTGAACAATTGCTAAAATAACAACTACTTTGGTTGTAATAGTAATATTTTTCTGTTGAAATATTTAGAATAATTGATTTAATTTATTGTAATTAATAGTTTATTTCATAGTACCATATTTAAGTAAATTTTAAAACTTTTTACATAAAATTTTTTGACCTTTTGCCTGAGTTTAAAATTTTACTCTCATTAATAAAGTTATATTAGTTTTTAATATAATTCTCTCTCTCATTCTCTTACCCTTTCTCTTTATCTCTCATATTCTTTCCCTTTATTTCTCATTTTCCTTCCTTTTCTCTTTATCTAATTTTATATTCCTTCTTTCCTTTTCTCTCATTTTCTTTCTTTATCTCAAATTCTCTTTCTCTTTCCCTTTCTATCTCTAATTTTCTCTCTCTCATCTTCTTTATTTTATATCATTCTCTTTCCCTTTATATAATTTTCTTTCCCTTTCTCTAATTTTATCTTTATATTTCCTTTTATCCTTCATATTTTTTCTTTATCACTCATATTCTCTTTCCCTTTATATCATTTTCTTTCTCTTTTCCTTTCTCTCACTCATTTCTTTCTCATTTTCTCTCTCTCTAAAAACAAAAAAACAAAAAAATGAAAAATTATTTTTTGTAAAGGTTCCCTTACAGTCAAATACGGTTATACCTGGTTTGCCATACAGACTTTTTTTTTTTACCTAATCTGATTAGTGAGAGTATCATTATTGAAATTTTTTTAATAATACTTTTAATAAATTCAGTATTTATACCTCAAAAGTAATACAGAGATGTTATAATCTCTAAAATTGATTGGTTTCATAAAAAAAATAATAATAATAATAATAATTAATAATAATAGTAATAACAAGGTAAGTTTTGAAGATATAAGGTGATAGTTCTAAGACCTATTGTGCCTTGATTCTAATATAGGTAGTTGAGAAAAACAATACCTGCACAGGTTTTTTTTTTTTTTTTTTAAAAGGGTATATATATATATATATATATATATATATATATATATATATATATATATATATATATATATATATATATATATATATATATATATATATATATATATATATATATATATATATATATATATATATATATATATATATATATATATATATATATATATATATATATATATATATATATATATATATATATATATATATATATATATAATATTGCTATGAATAGTGGCAAAATGATGTTGTGATTATCTCATGCTTGTGGGTGCCAGTTCAAACCTACTTGCAGATTCCGGGTATAATCTACTTAGGAAAGTTTCTCTCCTTGAATGAGGCAATTCCTGTCAGATGTCAGCTTTTATTATATATATATATATATATATATATATATATATATATATATATATATATATATATATATATATATATATATATATATATATATATATATATATATATATATATATATATATATTGCATTATTGCTTAATAGTTAGTGACCTATTGTAATGGGTTGGTATCAATAAAGAACTTTCCACTCTTACTCCTGTTCCATTTTTTCAAATTTTATATTAGAATAATCCCACCTTCAGTGAGAGGTTATTCACATTTTGGTAATGCAAAGTGGTCAGACATACAATCATGCTTCTTTGAATTTACTTGAATAAATTGTTGTTGTTTTCCTCTCGGTGGGAGGGATCCCATGAAATGATTAAACCCATATGTGAGTTGACCATCTATCTTCAAATTTTGTTCGGTAATAAAAATTACTGAAATGTAACCAATTTTTGGGAGTTTAAGCAAATAGTTAAATGGTTTTCTTTCCTAGCCAAAGTTAAAAATGGCACATGTTCCGTCATGGAAAGTAAGATTTCTTGTTGATCATTAAGACCAGGGACTAATACAAAGAAATTAGAGCTAATTGAAGGTGTTTTAAAATTTACAACTGTTACATGCAAGGAAAAAAATGTAAAAGCTAATATTGGAATAACTAATGGAAGAAATTGGTTTGCATTAATGTTTAGATTATATATATATATATATATATATATATATATATATATATATATATATATATATATATATATATATATATATATATATATATATATATATATATATATATATATATATATATATATATATATATATATATATGTCAGTTACAGCAGGACCTTCAACATCAACTCAGAACTCAAATTTGACAAATGGTAATAACATTAATACAAATATTCCTGGAGGCATTTTGCCAGGTATGATTCCCCCCTTTGGGCCTCTTGGACACCCCTTCCTTCAGAGGCTTAATCTTTCTCACATCCCTGGATTCTCAGCCCAGCTGAGATCGGGTTGGCAGTATAGCGTTTCGAGCAATGCAGAAGTTCTCAGGAACACTGCAGGTTTGTATTTTGATCTTTCAGATTTCTTTGATGCTTAAGGCTTCATCATTTCATCGTCAGTTATCTTGATATATCTTAACCTAAAATATTTATTTTAGGTGCCTTATGTAGTGAACCGTCCGGAGCTCCTGCTATAGCTGGAATTATGCCACCAATCCCAGGTATAGTAAAATCAATTTAATATAAAATGATGTTCTTAGTTCCTATGATGGTTCAAAATTTTTGTAAATATTTTACTACTTTCTAAGATGAGGCAGAAAGTTTATAAGCTGAGAGTTATCATGTCATTATGACTTAATTTGAAGTGGTTATTGTCTGCATTCTTGCAGTATATGCTGAATGCATAAATTTTATTTATTTATTTATTTACTTATTATTTAATATGTTTTGTTTATTTATATTACATATCCATTCATTCATTCGTACAATCATTCAATCTTATTTTCAATACATGCATTAGAATATTAAATATATATATATATATATATATATATATATATATATATATATATATATATATATATATATATATATATATATATATATATATATATATATATATATATATATCAGGGAAAAGAGAAGTGTAATGGTTATAAATTTTAAGTTTGCTTCCTGTGTGTGCAGCATGTGTATATAAGATTTTTAATCAATTTATGAGTTGAGGGCGATTTGAAAGTAGCTTCAGTAGATAACATTATGGAGCTTTTTATGTATTTGGATTTAAATATGACTGTCCTTCATAGCAGAGAAAGAAAACTTATGAATTACGTTAATTGCTTTCAAGCATTTCTATCTAAAAGTATTAATATTTTTATTTGTAGTTCTATTTTAGTAAGAAAATGGAAAAATATCTCGTTATTATTTTCTAGCATTTGTTAATTACCTTTATAGGCACAACCGATAGCGATGGCGAATCAGACGTCTCATTAGAAGAACAGGTCATGGAGACTGACGATGGTATGTTATCAACCTCACCATCAGGAGGTATTTCAGAGGCGTGGAAGATTACACGTTCTGAAGATAAATGGTCTCCCAATGCTATAGTACTTATCCTTGAACCATTTTATGGAGGATCTCACAAACAGCTTATTGTAACACTTCAGTCAGGTAATAGAAGTTTAAATGAAATAAATTTAAATTTACTTATTAAAAAAAAAATAAGGTACAAAATCTTCAATTTTTGTATTATAGATGAAACGCTTTTGAGCCCTGACGACTTGTCCCTTTTTATCCTACCAAGTAAGAAATGGCATTGGAAAGCAAGGACTTCTGCCTTGTACTTTTACCAAAAGATTCCTCAAGAACACAATTTAAGGGTAAATTGGACCTTATCTTAATACATCCTAATAAAGTACTTAACTATGCTCTTAGTTTCTTTCTTTGTTTTTCTTCCCAAATTTCTTTCTTTCTTTCTGCTTTCTTCCCAAAGTTCTTTCTTTCTTTCTGCTTTCTTCCCAAATTTCTATGGAAATTTCCCATTTATTTTCAATTTCATGCTTTTTCCATTTTTTTGCATATATAATTTTCTTTTCATCACTTTCTAAATTGATTATAAGATGAAAAGTATAATGTATAAATTTTGTTTTCAATGTTCATGAAATATTCTTTGAACAAAGAAGTTATTACAGGTATTGTGTAAGGACTCTTATTTTGTTGTAGGTGTTATTTGCGTCTTCTACTCTTAATTTATGCGAACTTGTCTCCCTGAGACCCGACTTGGCTGC